>DVQP01000999.1:0-17866 GCA_018231745.1 Danaus eresimus | reverse complement strand
AAGGGAAAATACATATACCAACGGTCCTACAACCGTTTATGGATGGAAAGAAATAGATAGATAGATCGAGAAGCGGAAATATCTTACAAATCTAACTAGTACTGTGAAAAAACCGTTACGGAAATCATTAACGATTATACTTTAAACTAGCGGTCGCCCAGTGGTCAAGATTAGACAATAAAGAAAAAACAAAAGAGACAATGTGACCACAGAGTATGTATACGTGTACAAATAGGTACTTGTGTATGTGTGTGTGTGTGAAATGTATGGTAGAGTGTGTAATGGTTTATTTATTTATTTAATGTACTTTATAAGCATTATTATTGGAAAATATCAACGTTCTGCACTTCTCTTACTCAAAAACTATAAGTGTGCCAAATTTGATGTTCCTGCGTCCGCACAATTTTCGTAAAAAGGGAAACCTAAGATTTTTCATCACGTATTAATAAATAGATATATTGGCAACATAAGTTATAAAATACATAGTTTTATTTTATTAATTTAACATATAACGAACTAATTTTAACTACCATAAAGACTACCAATCCAAAATAAACTTTATATAATAGATATTTATTTTTACTATTGATCATCAACATGTTTCGGTCACATTAAAGAGATAAATGTTATTCAATCATGTGTTTATTTAAAAGAAATTTTTTCAAACAGTTTACTTTTTCATTCTATACAATCCAGATGTTCCAATGGTCAACTTGTCCAAGTGTTTAAACCAGCCGGCCATACTATACTTTCTATCCAGCCAACGTAGTGTGCGACACGGGTATAGACACCCGGCATTGCTGCTCCACATCCGCGGCCGAATGACGTCACACCCACTAGACGGTACTGGCCGTCGTAGTCATTAGCAAATTGGATTGGACCACCAGAGTCACCCTGAATAGGGAACCTCATATTAATCATGTTAAAAATATCAAGAGAAGTAGCTTGCAGTTATCGAACCTATAATATTCATAAAAAAATTCAAGCTAGAACGTTTTTCAAGAAAACATATTGTAGGTATGATTAAAACTTTCATTACATCTTCATTCGAAATCCTTGAATTTGATTATCATGAAAATTTTATAGGTTACTTGTTACGGTACGAATCTTGGTGATAATATTTAAACAAAAGCTATGGATGAATGCATTATATTTAATTTTGTTTCTTTGAAATAATATAATAATAACATACACTCAATTTTCTGTGTGTATTTATATGTGTATAAAGAGAATAATATTAAGATAAGACACGTGGAGGTCATCTTATGTTCAATCGATTCCCGTTAATTTGCATCTGATAACCCTAAGGTTATATGAGATACAAGAAACAAAAGAAAGGAATCTACTAATTATAAGAAAAGAAATTACTAACATAACAAGTATCCGATCTCGTGTCTCCCGCGCATATTTGCCCGTCAATTATGCCACTGGGCAATTTTGGCCAGTTAATGAACGATTTATTACATTCGCTCCTTGAAACAACAGTCACATCGGCTTTCATCAAGGTTGAACTCCTTATCAGCCCTGTTTATTATAATCCTAGTCAATTGCAAAACCTTCATCCTATTTCATACATATATTAAATTGTGAAGTATTAATGTTCAGTTCTGCTTCGTAAGTTCTTAAAACTTGATGTATGGATGTTTTACTAGAAATAATCTTTATAATATAAAACTTTTTTATTCATAAAAAGCAATTAAATTCTTCCAAATGTTCGTCTAGATTTCTAAGATTAAATCAAGTCGTAAATCGTAACAGAGTTATGAGATCTAAGATTTTCGCGAGTCATTTAAATAAAACTATTATATTTTCGGATTTACTACGCGATTTTTTATTACTTCAAAACTACATTAACCCTACGTTTCAGTTACTTTTCAGCAACCGTGATCACGGGCAGACGAGATGTGAGTAATAAAAATAGTTTTTGTAGTTTTAAAGTAATAAAAAATCGCTTAGTGATTCCGATAATATATTAGTTTTATCGTAATAGAGTTATCAATATAAAAACGGACATAAAAGAGACATGGCAATTTACATTGTAACCAATAGAAAATATTTTCTTACTTGTATTACTAGTTGTCCCCCAACCGGTTACAGTAAGACTTTCAAATGGATCTTGAACACGCGTGTGCAAGCATATTGGACTTAAAAAAGGATCAAATTTCACTGGTCTCTCTGTCCTATTTGGTAACCACATAAAAATACCTAATGATTAAAAACCTTGTACAAATCGCAGATTGTTTTTGAGATTATAATCATTTTAAATATATTTTTGTTAACAATATAACCATCTACTTATGTTTGTGCGAACAAATTGTGACGAGTGATAAATGTTTTAATTATAAATACCTCACTAATGACAAGTCATGATATTTAGTGCGTCGCAAGTAATCAGGATGTATCAAGATATCTGCTATCCTGTAGTCAGTGTTCGGATTAAATGTCTTCTCACCAAGCTCAACAACACCCATGCGGGCTATAGTTGGTTTAATTCTGTAAACAAATGAAAATATCATTTAATAAAATAACAATAATGCAAATTACAAATCCACATGTAGACCAGTTATAATCTCAATCAATACATTACTATTTAGTATTATAATAGTTTAATATATTCATAACATAATGTTGGTTATAATTACTGAGTCAGGGTGTCGACGCAATGCGCTGCTGTTAATGCATACAACTCTGACAACAGTGAAGCACCACAATTGAACTCGTAGACATCCGGTCCACCGTATCCTAAAGCCACCTAAAAATATTGTATACAAGTAGTTTATAAAGTTTTAATTTACTAATATACGTGGGAATATCGGTCGGAGCTGGGTTAAGTCAACATTCTACTAAAAACTCCCAGTGAATTTAGTCTTACGAATTTCCGACACATAGGTAGGTACTTTTGTACATTAATTGGTATGTTAAACAAACAAAATATTTTTGGTGGTCTCGATAAACTATTTTATAAACGGAAGGTTTCTTTAAGTTTATACATGTATAGTTGAGCTTAAGACAATATTAATATTGAAACGTTTCACAAGGCCCCCCACAGAAAAGTTTCTTAAGTCGACTGCAGTTTTTTAAGTTTCTCCAAAATTTTGTAGGCGAAGAGCATATAAATAGTAAAAGTTTTTTACAAATTACATATTTTAAAATCATCTCATAGGGCTAAGAAACGAAAGACGTAACTATTCCAAACACGAACTAAACACAATCACAAAAAAACATAATTATTATTTAATTGCTATGAAGTTTGATCGTTGCCCCATTGAACGTAATAAAAGCTCACAAGTTTCCTATTGTTTTTGTCTTATGATCTAAGAAGTCAATTATCCCAGTAGATATTACTTAATGATATTGCATTAATAAATAACGGTTAATCCTTATTTATAACGATATGTCAAAATACCAAACGTTTTCAACATCCCGCTAAGGAATATTTTGTGAAAGATGGCTAATTTTTATAAATAACATCAATAATAATTAAAATATTTTTAAATGATGGCAACATAGACTAGCATAAAGTGTTACCATGTGTGAGAATTCCCCGAGAGAAGCTTCTACACCATTAATTATTTGTAACCCAAGAGGAGGCAGACGATTTTTCGTGATTTCTTTACAGGCTGTAAATGTTTAAAGTAAATATTAAATCGGATATACTAATTTTGAACAGTCATGCAGAGTTTATTCTTACCGCTCTGCATGACAGTATTAAATGCGAGTATTATATAATACCGCGTATTAAATGCGTACAATTTGAATAATGAATAAATCAAGCCATTAACTCAAGACTACTTTACAAAGTAACTTACCCCTGTCAGCTACTACAAATGATCTATTGTTTTCATCACCTGGAAAATAGTTAGAAATAATTTATCATAACAAATTATACTGGGTTTGGCAATAGATACTGTTACCATTAAGATTAAGACAGTAAAATCGAAAACAATTGTTAACAGAGTACAACGCGGCTATTATCCTATGGACGGTTTGAAAGAGTGAGTGAGATGTTTTGTTTTAATGAATCATATCAAAAATTTCGCACAAGACTATCAAGACCATAGTTAAGCTCCTTAAAAAAATGCGTTTAATAACCAAGGTCCGTTCTCCAAAACAGAAGTTTGATTTAACGAATATTGGTTAGAAACGAAAGTTCCGGACGTTATCAGAGCTGTAGAGTGGCTGTCATCTAGTACTTACTGACTGAGTAACACTTGCTCCAAACGGTATGATAACTCTCTATTCTAAAACCAATCCATACCATTGACAGTGACGAATTTTCTTAGAGAAAGCGTACGTATTTGCCTATATATATGAATAACCTCAATGTTTAAAAGACCACTTCCCATTGAAAACTATGCAGACCATATGAAATATGTGTTATATATTTTAATGAGATCAATTAACTAAATCAATATACTGTCATAGTATCAAATGTTATGAATAATAAAAACAATATTTTCTTGGTGACAATATTTGTGGCAAGACTTAGGCCAGCTATTGACGGACTGGATGTTGCAGTTGAGACCGACTGCAAGATGCCTTCGCCGCACGGTGATCTGCAGTTTCCATACTAAATTCACAGACTAACATAAAAGGACCGCTCGTGCAGTGCCTGAGCGGTCGGAGCTTAGAGCTGCCACACATACACACACCGCTACTAGCGGTTCGTGCCTATCGCGCCCCTCCCCGCTTTCCGCTGAGTAGAAATTCCTTCCTTTCGACAAGCAAACGGTTCAGTTCAGTTCGAAAAGAACTACTCCGAGCAGTTCTCAACTGCAACATGCAGTCCTTCTATGGCTGCCCAAAGTATTTTTTATTACTAATATTATAAACTAGCTGTGCCCGCGACTTTGTTTGATAGAAAAAGTACCTTACTCCAAAATTTCTTCATAAACAATCTTAGAAGTAGTATATGCAGTTTTAGTGACTATAAACAGGCTTCTTGCATTGCTCACTCGAGATGAAGCTACATATAAGCGTCCATGAGAAAAACAGAGCGTACGCAGATCTACACCGACACATTTCCTGATTTTGTCCCTGGGCCTTGTTTATAGTCATGAAAAAACTAACACTTACTGGAAAATGTACAGGTTTAAACTGAAACGGATAGTTATTTAGTGTAAACGGTATTCGAGGGATAAAAACACCTATTTAGCCCTTAATTATTCGGGACGATTATAGCTTGAACCGGTAAGTGGCGCTGCTATTCTTATAAATACTTTTAAACAAATGGGCCGATTGGGATGAATTTTCCCTTGGAAATCAGTACGTTAACTAAATACAACATGTCATTATTAAACACATTAAGTGTTCAATGCAAGTAACTTTACATAAGTTTGTTTTAGTTTAAAAATATTTCTATGGTAAAGAGGCATTTTCCCGCGGTAAAGGGTACCCTAAATGTGGCATCGGGTGATCAGCAACCCCCATATAAAATTTTATTGAAATCCGTCCAATATCAATTTTAAAATTATAAGTGTACAACAGACAGACAGACAAAAACTTTCAAAAATCGTATTGTTGGCATCTGTTTCTTCTAGGAATACCCCTATAGGGATTTATTCTCATTTATATTCGATGTACAGAAGTGATACCGTGAACGATTTTATTATATGTATAAAAAGATGTTAAAGTTGGTGAGGATGTATGAATGTTTGCCAAGTCATAAATAAAAACAATTGAGTGGATTATTACTAACTAACTTTCCCGTCATGTAGCTTCGATATCGAAACAATATATAGGTTATGATTTATCCTACATCCAGTGTTCTTCCCGCATGAATGCTATGGCTAATTATTTTTTGTACGAAGTTCCTTGAGACTGAATATAGATGGCGCTGTCGGTTAGTGGCCATGTCTAAATTTTTAACATATGATGGTCGTTTCTCTCCTTGCCCAATTTAGGGGATCAGTTGGAGGAAATCTTGTGTTAAATATAGCAATAGCAATATAAGAAAACTAAAAATTAAATTACCAAAATTATCTGCAGATTTCACTATTGTGTTACAAGGATATTGCCTTACTGATGCTACAACCATAACTTTTTTTTCGTCCGGGCAACAAACAATCTCATTTAAACCGTTATAGCCACAAGTGGCAAAGGGATGGCGTCGGTTGCTTTTGATTGACCTGTTGATTAATTAATCAATATCACAAATTAAATACAATTCTTATCACAATCTAATCCATATAAAAGTCAACACCGACCTTAGAGCGACCTCACAATCTGTTATCAGCTTACATGTTCCGTCATTAATTTCTAAACTGGGTTGGCATTCGTCATCAACTGCACAAACATAAGTGCTAACAATAAATTATAAGACATTAAATATAAATATAAGTCTGTATTAAAATTACTGTTAACTAATAAATCACCTTCGCCAGAAAAAAGAGCTAATATAAATAAGTTAGAAAAAACGATTATTTTCATATACATGTTGCGCTTTGTATTTGTCTCCTTACTGCTTTTTAGTTGTTAAATCCAGTGGTATGCCCTTAGTTGGAGTGGGCAAAAATTTTTAGTTTTTCAAGTTACCATTAATTAAGATAAACAATATATTTACGAGAAATTAACACTTATTTTCACACTTTACGTAAACTCACTCAAAATTTGACGAAACCTCACGAATACTTAGTTATAGTTAATGAACAAGTCTAACAACTCGGAAGCCCTCCTTGCATCTTCCCCCTCTAGCACACAATACAATTTTTAAATATGACAACTATCTCATATTGTACATAATAAAACTGAAACTAGTAACACTGATAATAAAATTTACATTCAGAATTAGCTATGTAAAAGAAAACCAGATGAGTCGTGTAGAAAACTTAAAAATTAAGATGTTATTGATAACTTTTAAAAATAACTATAATTCTTGTTAGATTTTTACACACTTGTTGCTCAATCATACAAGTATTTGCAATTTTGACGGAACATATTTATATCTATATATAAACACATATATTGAGTCTCTTAACAGAAATAAGTATTACTCAATTAAATGTATCAGTATGTGTTCGAAAATTAAACATTAAAGCACTGATAGGAATGTAATGGATAATATCTCAGGCATATTAAATGCAATTTGCAATGCTTAGTATATTTATTGAATTGCCATAAAAAAAATCACAATGCTGGGGAAAAATAATTAGTTAAAAAACAGCAGTACCAAAACATAATTTTATTAAAAGTAATGAATTTCTTTAATATTATGATTTATGGGCTATTGATGTAAAATATATAGAAAGTTATTTCAGATACAAACTATCCTTTTTTGTTAAGAGCTTTGTTTTGTTTTGAAACTTTCTTCATTTTTGCTTTAAATTGATTTATGTCAACAGTTGATTGTTCAGATACTTTATTATGTGACGAAGCAGGTTCAGTCGGAGGAATGAAATCTTTCTTTCTTTCTTCTTGTCTTGCTTTCTTTGCCAACATCTGTTTTTCTTCCTTCTCATGATGACGTTTAGCTTTCTTTTGTTCGTCCTTGAGAAAGTATTCACCCGAAGCCAGCTGTTTGTCAATTTTACTTTCAGGTTGGGGCGGTGGGAAGGGAGTGTAAGGTTTCTTTTTGATTTTATTTTTAGGTTGTTTCCTAGGAACATTTTTACTTTTGAATTTGGGTAGGAATCTATCCCAGCTTTCATTTTTTAATTTAGGGTCCTTCATGAGCTCCCGTTTAATCATAAGATTTTTAATATTGTACATCGGATGAATATTTTTCATAGTATCTTCAACTATTCTCCTAACTTGTAGTAAGCCTTTATAAGGTCCAACTGTAGAAACTGTATTTCCTTGTACTAAAACATAGCATTCTGTTAGCAATTCTATTGATTTTAGAGTGACACCATTAGGCCCTATTAATCTTTGGCGCCTTTTTAAGAATGTTTCTTTTTTGCTGACAAAAGAATTAATTTTTATAATGTCACATCCAATTTCATCATCCAATACCCTCACAGCTTGTTCAAACGGTACACTTCTGGAAAGTAATTTCATGAAATCCCTCGCTTTAATAATAATGTAAGGATCCCAAGTTTTCCTTGTTGTTTTTACTGTTAAGCTTCCCTCAATAAGATCTAACTCTGCAACAATATGATGAGCTTTCAATACTTTTTGAACCAGTGGCCAGCATTCCTTTAGATATTGTTCACGATATTTGGGAAACAGTGTAGCAAATTTGCTCTCTTCTAAGAGACCATGTGGATTATCTTCTTGTGTGAATTTAGGAATTTTCATAGCCCAAGCATTTTCTACCGGCCCGGTATTGGGAGACTCTTCTTCATTTTCATGATCATCCATAGTAGCTTATTATAACTTGAAGATAAATACTGTTATAAATTATAATATTTACAATCCCAGCATGCACGCAATATCTGCTGTCATTGTCAATATTTCTTTAAAGTCACTGTCAATCCACTTCGACGACAGTAATGACTTATTATTTTGTCTGCAAATCATTAATATTTTCTACATTTCATGTACAACAAAAAAAAATTAAATAGTATTATTTTATATTTCGTTCGTTGGCCTCCTTAAAAAAATACAATAATTTTCACTGGCCAAGATGGAATGTGCTATCTTTGCAACAAAATAACCGTTAGGGCACTATCAGTAATTTAAAGTTTTAACTTTTTTTCTATTTTTAACAATAATTTAATTGGAATTAGTTTTATAATTTTTAAGTCCTGCATTATTTTTCTTAATATTTTTATTATTCAGTCAGGTATTTTCAATAAGTAATTGTTAAATCCGAGAATAAAATTGGGGAAGTAAAAAAAAATACATTTTCATTGTTCTGTTTATTAAAACCTATCTAAATTATAAAGCATATTATTAAAAAATATAAATTCAAAAATCAGTGAGAATTTATGTAAATTTTAATTTTCTATATATTTTAATAAGTACTAGTAAAACTTTTCACACCCTTAATAATTTATAAAATATATTCACAAACATTTTTATATTACTGATCTTGTACTAAGTTCAAAGTTTTGTTATAATTGACTAGTAACATACAAAATATTTTTTTACACCATCTTCAAAAACATTGTAGTATTCAACACTTGCATAATAAAATTATATATATATGATAAGCAATAAAGTATACATTTCCTACATCTAATGAGATTTTAAGATTTAACAGCATCACATTTGTGAAAATTACTGCTTCAATTAAATTCAAGATAATCATTTAATTATTCTTCATAATCCTACATCAATTGTAAAAATATACTTCTGTCATGGCAAGTTGTTTAAAATGGATGACTAACAATTATGTTGATTTAATAAAATAAAATTGTACACAAAGTATAAAACAGGTACATATTTTAAATATATAAAATGACAAAGATTACAAACTAGTTTATATTAATAAAAACCACTTAGTAATACAAGTTCGAGCTATTTGAAAACTAACTAGCAACAGTAAACATTAAATCCTATAAAAATTAAAAAATCAATTAAAATTACAAGATCTCAAAAAAAAAATAATTGTTTAATTTATAGGAGTATACTCTGTATCAGATATGTAAAAGAATAAAAATATTATTGAAACTACTGACCCTGTATGACACAGGCTGTATTAGAATCATTTATAATGAAAAAAAGTTATTAAAATCATGTTTTTTTTTTATTTATTAGAATTATTTGAACTAAGTATTTGAATGAGCTGGCCACTATATGACACACAATGCATTTTTCCAATGACAAAAATTTAATTGGACCATGTGTCCAAACCACGGGGCCATACAACACTTTCTATCCAGTCAAGGTAGTGTGCGACACGTGTGTAGACCCCTGGCACCGGTGACCCACAACCACGGCCGAATGACGTCACACCCACTAGACGGTACTGGCCGTCATGGTCATCCAAACCTTGTAATGGACCACCAGAATCACCCTGAATAGGGAAAACCATTGTGATTAATATTAATGACCTTCAGATTATAATGTTCTAAAATTGAGTATCATGAAAACGAATTCCTACATATGGATAACCCAATATTGGATTGAAATTAAACTGTTGAGGTATTTAAGCAACAAAAAGGATTAAATATTTGAAAAAATGAGAAATATGCATAAAATTTTATTTTCATTACTAATTTAATATTTTCTATAGCAAATGATTGATTATTTATTTATTTATGACCAACATATATATACTTAATTAGAGTCGCGAGCATAGTATGTATTATTATTAGTTTTATGACAATTTTAGGTATTTTTAATATGATTCAGGTACTGACCTGACATGTATCCTTTAGTCCCTGGGGATCTCCAGCACAAATTTGCTCATTCAGGATGCCGCTAGGCAACTTCCGCCAGTTGGTATAAGATTGACCACATTTACTTCTAGCCACAACGGTGACATTAGCCTTCAGCAGAACTTCACTCTTGTCCTCCTCTATCATAAAAAATAAATTCCATAAAAAAAGACAATAGTTATTAGATTATTGCAAAATTTTACTCACATATTTTTAGTAGTTTCTCTCAGATATTTTTATTGACTAATGTTACAAATTAAAGTATATAAAAAAATGCTTGATAAAACTTACAACACATTTTAAAATTTTTGCAATAATTTTTAAAATTCTTACTTGTGATACTGGTTTTTCCCCAGCCGGTAACGGTAAGTGATGTCGTTGGATCTTGCAAATTTGTATACAAACATACTGGGCCAATATTCACACCAAATTCAGCCGGTCTTTCCATCCTAATAGGTAAAACCAGAAAGTTAGCAATTTTTTTTGTTATATTTATGTGTCTTAATAATTCTAAGTATTTTTTTGGTGTCTATTTCTTTAATTTTGAAAATAGTTTAGTGGCACAATTTACAGCATAGTCAAATACCTTACTAATGATAAATCATGATATTTAGTGCGTCGCAAGTAATCAGGATGTATCAAGATATCTGCTATCCTGTAGTCAGTGTTCGGATTAAATGTCTTCTCACCAAGCTCAACAACACCCATGCGGGCTATAGTTGGTTTAATTCTGTAAACAAATGAAAATATCATTTAATAAAATAACAATAATGCAAATTACAAATCCACATGTAGACCAGTTATAATCTCAATCAATACATTACTATTTAGTATTATAATAGTTTAATATATTCATAACATAATGTTGGTTATAATTACTGAGTCAGGGTGTCGACGCAATGCGCTGCTGTTAATGCATACAACTCTGACAACAGTGAAGCACCACAATTGAACTCGTAGACATCCGGTCCACCGTATCCTAAAGCCACCTAAAAATAAATAAAAAGTCTTAATAGAACATTTCCAAAGATATAATTATTTTACATCGCCAATTCATTTCACTAAACACAAATTCCTTAACACTCTAAAAATATTCTGAACTAAGCAAGAATAAATTCTTTTTTTCTTAATAAAATATTCATGTATTAAACTTTATAGCAATAAAATTATTGTTGGCATAACAACTTAATACAACAACTGTTGCTTTAAAGCATTTATTTGTAAATAAAGAGATTGTTATAATCAGAGTGTACTGAAAACTCTGCCAATTATAATATATATACATTTAAAACAATATTCATAACAAGGAAAATCCTCATAAATATATTATTATGACATGTCAATTATAGATGGTCATATTAATGGATAAATATTAATATATACTTATTAATTATCATGGAGATTTGAAGTATGATAAACACATACATAAAGAATAAAATGAGAAAAATGAAGGAAAAATATTTTTCCTTTAAAGAAACCAAAATATAACTAGATGTTGTGAATTATATTTGTTTGGGAAATTTCCAAGGTATGCTTACCATATGTGGGAATTCCCCAGGCGAAGCCTCAATGCCACCAATTATATGCAAGCCAAGAGGAGGAAGACGATTCCTGTTGATTTGCTTGCAGGCTGCAAGAAAGAAATACTTTACATGTTATATACAATATTAATTTTATATGAAAATTGCAGGCCTAAAAATATCTTCATCAAATGAACTTCTAGGAAAATGACGATAACCATTATACATGAAATGTTAAGAAAATAAATTAGTCATTATAATACTATATACAATTAAATATAAATTCTTCAATAAATGAGATAAAGAAGTTAATGGAAATAATATATGTATCAGTATTTTCTACTTACTTACTATCTATAATAATTTAATATTAGAGTGATTAAATCAATGTTTTTGCTAAATATACTTCTTTATATATAGTTTAAGGAACTGGACAAACTACTACTAGATGTTAGCTTCTCTGATCAAATACAAGAATCTCAGGTATCAAATATATATATATATATAATAACTCACCTTCATCAGCTATTCTCACCGTTCTGGTGTCTACTTCCCCTGCAAGAGTTATTGATGTGAATATGTTACATATAAGATAAGAGGTATTTGAAACAAATGATTTTACCAAATTTATCTGCTGGTCTTACTGAGGTAGTTCTCTTAAATGGGTTTACTGTGACGGAAGGTTGTAAATCCACTTCGTCCGGACAACAGACTATCTCAAACGACTTTCTAAAACCACATCTGGCATAGGGATGTCCCTGGTTCTTTTTAATTGACCTGCAATTTACTTTTTGGTATCAGGTAGAAAAAATTTCATAATGTTATATATCTAACTGATGTTAGTTATTTCAGAGTGATTTCTAATCTCTATCTTAATTCCAATACTGACCTCAAAGCAACCTCACAATCAGTTATCAGCTTACATGTTCCTTCTTTAATTGCTGCGTTAGGCTTGCATTTATCATCAACTGCACGAAAATAAGTGTATAAGATAATTATATATATGTATATACAAATTTAATCGCGAAATATAATAAAACAATTACCTTCTCCAGCAAACACAGTTAATATTAATAAATTACAGTAAACAATTAGTTTGAAATACATTTTGTGACTTAGAGTTAGTTATCCACTGACTATTTTTCCTTAGTTGGAATCAAATATATTTGTTGAAACGCAGAAGGTAAAACCGGTTTATTATTAATAAATAAAAAAAAAACTTGTCACTTCATAGCAAAAAGCATCTAAATTTAATTTGAATATTTACACTTTTCCTGTTTTATTTCAGTATTATAACCAAATTTATTACCACTTATAATTAGTATTTATAGAATCACATAATACACCGCAAATTGCGCTTGCTACAAATAAACAGTTAGGTACTGTTTTTGCACAAATAAACTTTCGTTACGCTTACTATTTGACGAGTGACGGCAGATTTTCAAGTTGCCAGTATACAGTTTTCGATTAAAATATTTGCTTAACAATGTGAAAATAAAAATTTCCAGATGCCTTGTATTAATACACAGGTTTTAGATTGTTCATCCAAGATATTTAAATATTTTTACTTAAGGCCATTTTTAGCTTGACGTACAAATTACTGACAGTGGCAATATTGCACAAACGTCCAGAAATATCAGACCGGATTTTATTTTTTTGTGTATATATGTATATATATTCAATTTATTTAAATTAAGATACGAAAACACAGGTACTATAATTAAGTCACCATATAGTAGTATCGGAATATACAATTTAATAAAATCGATGTAAAGCTTAGCATATATTAAAGAATGTTCTATGTTTAATAAAAATAAATGTAATAATTTTATTTGTAAGTCAGAAGAAAACTTAATAACAAAGGATTGGCTTATTATTTTCAAATTTATACAAAAATGTTAATATGTTGGGTCCTGGTAGTGAAAATGCATGCCAATCTATTCATAATCAATAGGTAAATTAAAAATTGCAGATAGGCAATTTTTCAACATTCATAAACTTTGGACTATCAAAATCTTAGAATTTTTTTGCAAATAATAATGAGTATAGAAAAGAATAAAAGATAAAAATTATATGAAAAAAGAGAATATTTGCAAACTTAAAAATAATTTTTACGTCGTAACTCCAAAAATATCGGTCTCTACCATATTGATAATCAAAATATTACATTGTGAAGTAAGATGAAAAGGTATAAGTTTTATTATTTATCTCAGATAAAACTAAATAAAATGAAATCAATTTACTTCTACCTCAATTTACAATAATTTTTTTAATCACAGATCTGTCTCTTTTGACTTGGCGCCTTTTTCTCAGTTCAGTTTTATTAGTCTGTGACAAGATATCATTTGGAAAATGTAAGCACTGGTTCTCCGCGCTGCACTCCTATTGTAGTTGCGAGGTGGTTAGTGTCGTGTTATGAACCCGAAAGCATTATAAATTATTACGTGAATAGTTACAATTTGTGTAAAACGTTGTTATTAAATAAACATTTTTGGACAATTTAGAAGTTGTGATGTGAAATGGATCATTTTAAATCATTGAATGACCAACGATGTACCGATGTTTATTCTCACAAATTTGAAGTGTTGATAAATGACATCTAAACAAGGCCACATGTGAAACGTTGATAACGATGGCATCTTCTGGAGCAGCTAGCACTCGTCTCGGAGTGCATTCCGGGATGACAAATCAGGTTGGTCTGTCTAATCCAGATTTTGGAATGGCCGTAGCCGTGCCACAAACATTTCAATTACAAACTGTAAGTTGCGGCGACTCTTCGTCCGATGCTAATTCGCCTGACATACCAATAGTCAAAGCCAGTGATAGGCAGTCTCGTATAATAGCTGAGAAACACCGCAGAAGTCAGTTTAACTCTCAGATAGCTCAAATGATGTCTCTACTGTCTGATATTGTTCATTCTCAACGAAAAGTTGATAAGACCAGTGTTTTGCGTCTTGCAGCGACGAAACTGAGGAATGAACATATTTTCGGTGACTCGATCAAATGCTGTCATCTCGAGACGTGGTCCTCTGCCATATTAAAATTTTTTGATCTCATTGGGGGCTTCATGATTGCTATAACTTGCAAAGGTCGTATTTGCAATGTTTCACCAAATGTTCAAGATAAGTTAGGATATTGTCACATAGATCTCCTTAGTCAAGATATTTACAACTATGTTCACAATGATGACAAAGAAATTTTAAAACTACATATATTTCCTCCTGAGTTACACACAGGCTGTGATCCAAAACTTTTAGAACAACATCATACCTTTCACATTCGGATCATGAGAGCAGGGGCCCGGTCAGACCCACCGAGATATGAGCGTTGTAGAATTGATGGAGTGTTACGTCGATCTGATCATGCTACATCTGAATGTGTCCAAGATGAGCAAACTATAAGAAGACAAAGAGTAAGAAATCATCGTACATTTTCATCAAGCGGGAATGATTATGTTTTCATTGCTATGGTTCATGTTTTATCAAACAATCTACCAGCAAGGATGCTACCTCCAACAGCATATTCGGAGTATTGGACAAGGCATTTGATAGACGGAAGAATTGTGCAATGTGACCAGGGCATCTCACTGGCTGCAGGTTACATGACTGAAGAGGTAACGGGTGCATCTGCATTTGTTTTCATGCATAAAGAGGATGTCCGTTGGGTTGTCTGTATATTACGCCAAATGTACGACCAAAGTAGGGAGTTTGGAGAGTCTTATTACAGACTTATGTCCAGATCGGGGCATTTTTTATATATGAGATCAAGAGGTTACCTTGAAATAGATAAAAAAACAAAAAAAGTACAAAGTTTTGTATGTGTTAATAGTGTTATAGGGGAAGATTATGGTAAAAAGATGATGGAAGAAATGAAGAGGAAATTCTCTGTGATGGTGAACACCGAGAGAACGGAAAACGAAGTAGTGGCTGCTATAGATGAAGCTCCTGTTGAACATCCTAAGCGTTTGGAAAGAATTGTAATGCATTTAGTTGAACCACCAACAAGCGAAAGTGTAGAGGAATTCAAATTGGTACCACCATCGAGAGAAAACATAATCTCAGCGATTAAAAATAGTGAGAAAGTAGTACAAGAAACAGGAGTGAGGTTTGACAATCGTAAAAGGAAAAACTCTGACAGTGACGACAACAGTGAACATTTGAAACGTCACAGCGGAATATCAGAATGTTAGGTGTAACGTTCCTTTGACTTGATATGTGTAATGTTAACTTATTATGATTCACAAAAACCAACTCCACAGAATACTTTTATTATAATTTAAGGTTTACATTGTAGCACATATGAATGGAAGGACAGGAATTTAAAGACTTGTTAAGTCAATTTGATGTCACACATTATATAGCAAAGTTCGATATGGACATCGGCTGTCAAAATTTTATAGAAAACACAACTTTTTTTAAATTGGAATGTTGTATATCTGTGTATAGTCTGTGTTTTTAATCATTTCTAGGTTAATATGTGCCAAATATTGTTGTCAATAATGTAACATGATGAGTACAATTCCCATTATAGATTTATAAATACATTATCATTTATTATATTGCCTGCAATGTTTTCTTTGTGAAATATTGACATATCACATCTTAATTTGATCACCATCCCGAATGATGAGCATTCAGAAATTTTCACTCAAAATTGAAACATAATTGATGTTTTTAATCTAAGTCAAGTACTGGTATAATGATTTCATATATATGCAACCTTACTTGAGGTTAAGGGCTGAATTGCATGAGCATGATATTTTAGCTGTAAATAATATGTGTGCCTAATTCACTAGTCAAACAGTTCTTCAATGCTCTTAATGCATTGTATTCTTGTATTTGGATTTGTATTCACAACTTCTGCATTGACTTTATTACCATAATTCATCGAAAAATTGTAATGACTGAATTATTTTATATTTTTGTAGTTTGTAGATATTAAGTGTTAAATTAAATGATATTATTATTTTTTTTTACTATAAGATTATGTAAAACCTCTTTATTTTATGCTGCTGGCGACTTTGGTTAGATATAAGTCACTCCTCACCACTATTTTTTTATATTAAAAAAAAACTAATTTTTGTAACCCTTCACTAAGATTTGAAATGTTCACTTTGAGAAGTCCAAAATGTTAAAGAAATTCTACAATTATAATATAAAAAAATTGTCCATGTCTTTTTGAATAAGTTTTTATTGAAGTAAAATGTTGTATGGGTTAATGAATTTAACTGATGAATGACTGACAATATAAAGGAAAGCGATTGAGAATATGATTAAATTGGCGAATTTAAAACAGCAGGGTTGAAATAGGAATAGGCTGGCCAATACAATTGACAATACTTGTTTCGTTGAAGCAAGTTTGTATGATAGCAGGGTAAAATAAGGTAAGTTATACAATGGCTAGGTAAAAGTAATAATAAGAACACATGGAAATGTTTACAAATCGTTATGATCTGGCCGACATCAATATCAATATTTACATACTATTTAAGTTACTTTATTTTTTTTTTGTCTGTTATGTTTAAGAGAACCTGTATATATAGATATAATTAGATATAGTTTTACCTATGTAAGTTTTCTATGTAAACTATATAAGATTTAAAATACATTAATGTAGCTTTTATACAATACATAATATGTGATTTAGGAACTTTTGATGATCTGAATGTATAATTTAATGTATCTACATAAAATACATAAATAGTTCTTGCCTTTTGAATTATAAATGGGATGCAGCTAGAATTACATTAGCTTAACATATGTGGTACAAAGTGTTTTTTTTTTATATAAACATATAAGCTTGTGACATAATGGATAATGTCTCATTCTACTATAACGGCTTTCATTATGAAACAAATAGTAACAGTTCTCTGTCACAATGACTCCATTCACTTAAAGTTTACATGTGCCATATGGGGTCATTCCTTTATTCCAATAAGAAGTTGGCATTTACAGTACATAAGGTTCAATAATAACATTCACATGTGTGGAACCATTAAAATTATCATTGTATAGAATTCATTGAATACATTCTAATGTATAACATATAAAATATGATTTTTGTCACTATTATATATATATATAA
>DVQP01000998.1:0-17879 GCA_018231745.1 Danaus eresimus | reverse complement strand
TATATATATATATAATCTAAGGAAAAAAAGTTATAAAATTCCCAATAAGATCTATGCAAACATGAACAAAAGATTGTGATTTTCTGTATGTAGTGAATAATTTGGAAACCAATTTTCGGAATCACCTCACTGCATTTAAAAAAGTTGGATAACGTTATTCATAATAGTTCACATGTTCGTGTATTGTGTCATAATTTTAATTGTTTAATTCTTAAGGAAAATTTATGATCATTAGATTTTAATGGGAAAAGTAGAGGGAGTAGTAGAGGAGGATAAATATTTAGTCTATAATCTAGAGTTCATTTTTGCTTTTAAAATAGCTCAACAAAATGAAGCTTCCAATAAAGTGTTCCATACGGTAGGCACATACTCCTATTATTACGTCATTCGAGTTTTCAAAAGAGTTTTTCCCTTCGCCGTGTGTACAGTGATCTGGATTTATGTAATACAATGTGTGACCTCCCAGCGACTTTCCCAACTAAACCACACCGCCTTTTTCGGCTTTTTATAGTACGAAATAATCAACTACAAAATACTCCCCTGACGAGAAACAGTTTTATATGAAGTTAGATTAATAAACTTTTGTTTTATATAAAGAAACGGATGTAACGATTACCATATAAGGAAATTCATACATAATTTTTCAACGTGTTACTAAATGTTTGATGGGTATATATTTATATATAGTGTCGCTATTTCATAAACGGCCTTCCGACGTAATTTTATATCAAGGTACATTTGAACACAATACTGAAATGTACGACCTTGTGTAAACTTGCCAGGATTATAGCCATCTTACCCTCGTTACATAGTCTTCTGTGGTTTCTTCGAATTTTATTGCCCATAACAACACCGTTCACCAACATTGCGATACATTGACATGTCTGCTATACGATCATAATGCCTACATATTTTTTTTCCTTTTTTTTTGTCATATACACATATTTAAATTTCCATACGATGTTATGTGCCATTAACGGATACTTATCAACTATAAAATTCAACGTCGGATAAATTTACTATATAAAAAATTTTTATACCCTTACCTACATGGCTGTATAGACAGACAAACGTATGTCAATCTCAAATTTTGCTGTATATAATAATATTAATGAATGGATCTATGATCATAATATAATTAGTGTATGAGTGCGTTTGTTTGTCAATAATAGCAACTAAAAACACGATAGCGATGCAATAATGAAGGAGGAAACCGTGACCAAAAACTAACTAAATCTCGTAAAACCACGATACTATGCCAGTGACATCTTAAGAATGTAATATGCAACTAAATAATATTGAAATAAACGACTTATCATTAAAATATACAAATAAAGATTACGCCTCGTAATATGTTTATGTGAAACCAAAATGTATATCAACAGGTAAGGAAGTATGTTTGAACAGATTACTCCAGAACTTTATGTAAATATAATTAATTTAAAAGTCTAAACTGATAATATAGGTAACAATTATACGCATGACTTTAACGCTGAGTAATTTACCTTCAAGATCTTCTTCACATGAATAAAAACTTACATTTCATTAACAGTTACTGAGTCATAATTAACTTGGTCTATTATATGTGCAATGACGCACATATAATATTTTGACCATTTGACTAAACGTAACGTTAAATAAATTGAAGAACAAAGCAATTTTCCAACCAATTTATTTCAATAACTAAAGACGTAAAAAATAACGGTTGTTCAATACTGTTTTTATTATACAACTGGTTGTATGTAAGCACAAATTGCTGAAATAAAAAATAAAGCAAAACATGACTGATAGCAAAATTGTAGGTATCAGTTACATTACCTACACCGCGATAGAAATACCTTGCCATTTGATAAATGGATAACTTTTTGTAATATAAAATTGTTAAGAAATTTACAGATAAACAATCGTTTGAATACATATTCGTTAAAATTATATCTTGTGGTTTTCCCAATAACTCTGGTTAGCAGCGTGTCAATATACCCAGCCTCTGGGTATATAAATCTTTACATGCATATAAAACTTTTTATAATCAATAACTTATCATATTATTCATCGTATTAATTCATCACCAAATTTTTGTTTTATTATTTTATACCAAAAACAAATGACAAAATAAAACAATCGTCACAACTTTAGTCGCACGTGAAGCTGCCGCGGGACTGTTCATCCCGTCATTAATGAAGTATAAAATATTACCACATTCCACTTTATAATTTGTCATTCCGTCTCGACTGTACATAATTAGTTTGCAGTCAGCATTCTTCGTCACATACAATCTGTGACGAGTTGTAGGATCCATTACCGTCACAGTTTTCCAATCGGTCATGGCATTGTGTTTCCTGTTACCAGTTGAAAGTGGATTGCTTCCAGTAGACCTGCTTTCATCATTCCACGGGATGACGTCTGCTTTGTCTTCAATAATTTTCCTAGCGTTATAATCCTGAATGAAATCATGAACGTAATCTTGAGCTGCATGACAGTCTATAGTAATTGTTTCGATAATTTCCGTATCCTCAATCCTCAACCAGCACTGATCGGAGCGATCATTACGATTTGGAAATTCCAATGGCACGGGTAGCACAAGATAAGGTTTCCCGATGTTTTCCTCAGAAGCAACAGCGACGATTAAGCTAATGCAAAACACGAGGAGCATGGTTAAAGTGCAACCAATTCAGTGACATAATTCTAACTGACTGTTTACTGGTCAACAAAAACTGAAGCAGTGAAGTGAGTAATTTACCTTCACAGACAGTGATTACACCATTAGAGATCACTAGCTTGCAATTTACTGCTCTTTGTTGTTAACAATCGTTTGCCTCCTTACTTTTATCTGACGTCACTGAACATATCTGTTTAATAGGAATTTAATTATATTCACATCCTTATCACATCTATAGAAAACACCTACAGTTTCCTCTTAACTATATATTTATAAAATTTTAATAAAATTTCTGCTTGATGATTTGTATATATAACAAGGATTTTTAGCATGAATGTCTTTAAAAATATATATGTATTTCTGATAACTCCATGAAGTAAAATCGTAATTCTGAATCATTTAATTGATAACATAATTTAAGAACTTTATAGGAAATGAATGTTTAAAAATAAACAATTTAATAAACATTATGATTTTCTAACAGATACACGAATATTGACTCGAAAAATCCAGCTACGACTATATCTTAAGTGACAAACAAGCAACGCTGTTTTTAAAAATTGACTAGCATTTTCATAAGAATCCATTAAATATAAGTTAACTGTTATCGTTTTTGTTAATTACTATGAAATAGATAATTTAAGTTAGTTTGTCTTCGTGTGTCTCTGTGTGAGTGTACGTTTATATCTTAAATAATATTTATCACAACCACAACGCTCTGAACTATTGACCTTACACCCGTTTTATCTGTAAACCATCATCAGAGTACAGTGAAGCATTATTAACCTTTATAAAGCGTTCGGTTTCAATACGAATCAGTCGGGTGTAGTTGCGAAACGGAACAATCGTAAATATGCGCAACAAATTATTGTTGTGCCTGGTGTTAGTGTGTGCATTGACGAATTTTTCAGAATGTAAATGGGGGGGAGGACGTTCTGGGAGTAGTTCACGTTCTAGTTCAAGGTGGGGAGGTGGATCTTCAAGTACAAATTATAAGCCCTCATCCAGTTGGAGCTCGAGTCATAAGTATCCGTCATCATCATCAGGGCTCTCAGGATATGGTAGTAGCTCACGTGCGAAACCTACAACTACATGGAACTCAGGTTCGTCTTGGTTGTCTGGTTTGTCTGACAAACCTCGATCTTCTAACTATCCGGCATCTCATGGATTATCTGGATCAGGTTCTGGGAGCAGTAAATACCCGCCATCGACAGGACTTTCAGGTACGGGTTCAGGAACAAATAATTTCCCGTCCTTATCTAATTTTGGAAATTTTAAGTTACCAACGATAAACTATCCATCATCGATTGGATTATCAGGATCGGGTTCTACGATCAATAAATACCCGTCTTCGACAGGACTATCAGGAAGCAGTTCAAGATACAATAAATACCCGCCATCTACAGGACTCTCTGGGACGAGTTCAGGAAGCAATAAATACCCGTCATCTACAGGATTATCAGGTACTAGTTCAGGAACAAACAATTTTCCATCCTTATCTAATTTTGGATCATCTGGAAATTTTAAGTTACCAACAATAAATTATCCTTCATCGACTGGATTATCAGGATCGGGTTCGGGATTCAATAAATACCCGCCATCAACAGGACTATCTGGGAGCAGTTCGGGATTCAATAAATACCCGTCATCTACGGGATTATCAGGGACGGGTTCAGGAACAAACAATTCTCCATCCTTATCTAATTTTGGATCATCTGGAAATTTTATGTTACCAACAATAAATTATCCTTCATCGACTGGATTATCAGGATCGGGTTCGGCATTCAATAAATACCCGCCATCAACAGGACTATCTGGGAGCAGTTCGGGATTCAATAAATACCCGTCATCTACGGGATTATCAGGGACAGGTTCTGGAAGTCATAAATATCCGACATATCCGACAGAAAAACATTACCCTGCTCAAAATTACCCTTCAAGTAATATAAACCCTAGACCAATACATCCCCACCACACAACTAATGTACACGAAACATACAATAAAAATCCCCATGGTTATATCTACGGCAATCACGGCATTTATAACCCGCCTACATATTATTCAGCACCTCAACATGTATACATAACTGAATATAGGACATCGGGCAGTCGCTATTCGGATCTCTTGTCTGGACTAGCCTTATATAATTTAGGCCGTTCACACAACCACATATACGATCACTATTATTATGACGATTACTACAGACATAGATATCATTCCAATGGAAACAGTCATTCATCGTATGACAAGCCCAACGAAGAGGCTCGTTGTCTGTTAAGAGTTAAACAAAATGATAAAATTGAGGTACTCAAGATTCCCTGTGAAATCGTATCGACATTTACCGAGGGGAGCCAAAAACTAGCACGGGATTCAGTCACGCAATCCGTGTGTATTTCAAATGTTACAGTGATTAATAGCACATCACCAATATCAACGAACAAACCATTAAACTTGTCTTCATCAAAAGATCCAGCTGTGAATAACATCTCACTGCTCACCACCACTTCTTTACCAGTAAATGTGACTTCATCATCAAACTTTTCGTTGCCTTTAACAACCATAAAGTTACCAAACGATACAATCAATCCAGGCTCAATAAGTACTACACCATCATATATTGTTCCTAATTCTACAACACAAGCGAACTCTACTATCACATTTAACACTACTGACATCTATAACAATTCTTTGTCCCCCACACAATTAACAGAATCAAAGAAATCCACAAAGACTTTGTTAGAACCAGTAATAGATTCAAGTAGTTTTAACTCAAACAGCTCTAAATTAAATATGACCTTATTACAAACTATAAAAAATGCTACCGAGTCTTCAGCCTCAAGTAGCAATATATCACAAAATATAATAACCCAACTGACAACCATAAATTCGACTAAGTGTACTGTAAGCGAAGATCCCTTGGCCATTAAAGGACCTCCGTTGGAGGTCTCTGACATGGAGTGTGAAGTAGATATAGTCACCAAGAACGAACACTTTAGAAATAAAATAAATTGTAAAACATTAATGGATTATGCAAAAATGCCTGAACCTAAAAAGGAGAGTTCAATACTACCTTCACGAAGTAAACTGAAGTCTTGGATGTCAAACCCACCTTGGTGGCTGTCTATGTTTATAGCCGTGTAATAAATTAATAAGTATTAGTGAATATGAGAGAAGAGGCCTTTGCTCAGCAGTGGGCACCGATAGGCTGATGATGATGATGAGTTAATATTAAAAGTTATGTTTAATTTTTTAAGTACAAGTTTTTTAATTACGATTTTAAATTTATAGAGTTGTTGGGATTCGTGTTTACTGTTATAAAATATCAAAAATAACCACCAATGTGTTTTTATACCCTCTTTATATCCACTGGTTGTGAGACAGTTAATGTAACCATAATTTTGAGAATGAAGCAGTTGTAACTTAAGTCACGATTCAATACTTTGTATTATAATGTATGCTTATCTTTAAACCATCAGCATTTTTATTAGATGCGAAATAAATAATTAGTGTTACAATAAAATATGTCATTATTTATGTTGTTATAGGAATTTTGTAAAAGACACAAATTTTGTTATCATATTAGAATATGTATTAATGTTTGTTTATTTTACAATTTTAGGAAACCGTTATCTCTTGGAAATGTAATATACCTCACATCAAAACAAATACTGGGAAAAATTTGTAAAAACTTATTAATTATATCACATACTAGTTGATGCCCCCGACTTCATCGGTGCTCTTAGCACATAAGGAAGTTATTATATGTCTAATAAAATCAAAAATATGGTAATATTTAAAAAATATTTATTTAAACTTAAATAACTTTATAACAAATAAATATTTTTAAAGTTATGTCTTGATCCCTGCATTAAGCTGTTTGTAAATACTGTATATATAACTATTAAAATAAAGAATTTTTTCCATTATAGTTCTACCAAACTCATGGTTACATATATTTTCATCCTTAGAAATTAGGTAAGAAATTCAATTACCAAAATAGCTGTAGAGAAAGATATATACATATCGAAAATGAAAAGTATATTTAATGCAGATGAAATTAAGAACCCATCTTTTGGTTATTATATAATTCTTAACCTGGTTACCGAAATATTCTTTTGTCAATAATTGATCGATTTCTTTTATGAGGTTTTCACATCAGTACCTGATAATAACTAAGCCTCAAAAATATATCGATTTATAGGATAGGGATAAAAGAAATTAGTTTTGCTTCGTGATTTCATCTTTACAAATTTTTCTTACTTTCAGTGAAGAGGTAAGTGCGATCCCTTTTCAAATCTGATTCGGATGCTATAAGCCAACTAAGGCATGTAAATTTTTCGTTACCTTGTGTTATTTTGACCATAAATTGTGTTAGAAATAGAATTGATATTTTTTTTACTCTTATATCGTTTCAGTTCATTTATACTACGAAACAGTTAAAGAGACTTTTTGCTTTAAAAATACAAAATAGCTACCACCACCATTGCAATACAATAGGAGAGACAAAACAGGAGTTTTCAAACTAAACAGAATGTTAAACTAATGTATTTTCGGATTTACTACGCGATTTTTTATAACTTAAAAACTACATAATCCCGACGTTTCGGTTAATTTACAGCAACCGCGATCACGCGGATTATGTAGTTTTAAAGTAATAAAAAATCGCGTAGTAAATCCGATAATATATTAGTTTTATTTAAATGACTCGCGAAAATCTTAGATCTCATTAAACAGAATGTGTAAGTCTAAGTCGTTATCCTCAGCACATACGAATCGTATCAGTCTTTCATTTTGGAATCTTTTAATACACATTATAATAAATAATCAAGTGAGTAATTGGATTAGAGGCATGAAACGCATCGTATGCACTATCACAAGGCAATAGTGGACTATGAGTACTGTGTCGAAACATATCTATATATTAATACCTAATGCAAAAACTCTGGACCCCTTTTTACGATATTTGCGCGGACAAAAGCGCATAAAATTAGTCACACTTATAGTCTACGTGTAGAAGTGCAGAACGCTGATATTTTTCAATCATAATACTTATAAAGTACATTAAATCGATAAATAAAACATTACACACACAACCATGCTTTTCACACAAACATACATACACAAGTATTTGTACACGCACACATACTCTGTGGTCCAATTGTTTCTTTTGTTTTTCATTTGTGGTCGAATTTCGAGCACTGGGCGACCACCAGTAAATAATAAATGTATGTTGAAATTTATTCAAACTACAACATTTAGCAAACTAAATGCAATTTTTATATACACTTTTAATTATTCATTCATTATTTTTGATTGTTTATATGTTTTTTATAGTTTAATGTACTTTCTAAGAGTATTTAGACACCATTGACAGACGGCAAAGGAAAACATAGAGAGGAAACCTGGAATTATGAATCCAAATTATAAGTTTGAAATCGCCAGCCCGTCTTGAGGTAGCTTAGTTATTAGGAGGAGGCCTTTGCTCAGCAGTGGGCCCCAATAGGCTGATGATGCTATCATCATGATATGTTTATTAGATTTTGTTGGACATCTCTTTTTATTTTGATTGTTTCTTTCAAGGCAGAGAAGTATTATTTAAGATATTTAAAAATAAATCTATTATTTAACACACTATCATTTCTAGCGTATGTGGTTAGGATGTTGTGTTATCTGTATAATTTAATGACCTCTTTCGATTCTATGATTGTTCTCTGAAACATTAAATAGACACTAAAATTTAACGATTTCAACCGGCGCCAAATGTCATAATTCCGGTGGCAATCTCAATAATTACTCTGAATAATGTTGAAATAACTGAAAAATAATTTTAAAAATTACGTTAGTTTTAAAAAATACATATTAAACCAATTAGTTAACCTTTGTTCTAAAAATCGAACTACTCGGCTAAGTTCGCTTCTTAATGATAGTATAACAATATCTTTACTTTATTTTATACTAGTATTAAAAACTTAACAATAATGTCGCCTCTTATAAAGGTGCTCAGATATTAAATACTCATTATAGAACTGAGTGGATGTAAGCCTTACAATGCTTCTTTAAATAGTCATGACTCTCAGTTTGTCACTTATTTCCTTTAAATATGAAACGCTTATTATATCTATAAAATTTATATTTGTTTATTATGTATAATAAATATTGTTTTGCACTTTTTAAATTTAGTTGATGGTCGAAAATAATATACTTTAATGTATATAGATTTTCATGTACAATATAAATAATGAATATATTGAAACAGACATCTAGTATCTAAATTAAAAAAAAAATATAATAAATTATAAAAGAAAAATTATAAAGTATAAAAATGATTAAAGAATGATTTTTTATGCGTTATCAAATAAAGAGTTGTATCAGTATTAAAGCCTTTCTCAAGAACAAACAACATAAAATAATAGTGCGATATAAAATGAATTATTACAATGGCAACTCAATAAAAGCACTATCTTAACGGTATCTAATACAGGCTTAAAGGGACTCGTATCCAGAGCCGTAAAAACATTAAAAAAAATATATCTCAACGCGTTTGATAACTTTCAAAAAATAAGAAACTCATAGGCTACTGACATGTATAGTGTCAAACACCAATTTATTGTTAGTGAAACTTACGTACCCAATGTATGTTTGACAATGGCAAAATATTCCGCGGTTCCAGTGCGAATGAAGCCATAGCCTTAAACAATATATATACTTAGTATAATATATTAAATGTCAAAAGAAAAACAGAATCGTTAGTAAAGTACAAAGCATAGAAAAATTGTCGTTTTTTTTCGACACCGTTTGATCATACAATCCTAATAATTTGTCGGCGATCACATTGCAGCTGAGGTTTTGTTGAGCTATTTGTTATGCAGTTTTTTTGATCCAATAAATTCGGGTTTCGATACATTTTTTACCACGTAATGGATTTTCATGTCAGGAGTTTTGTCATTTCTAATTCCTATTTGTTTTATTTAGTGTTAAAAAAATATTATCAATTGAAAATTTATGTGATGTATTACAAGTAAAGATTTTTTTATTTACAATTTATATTATTAAAAACAATTCTTTATAGCATTACATTAACTGAATGTCTGTACTGTTAAATCCCTAATCTTACTCTGCACGAGCAATAACTCGTATTTGTCATATTTGTATCTTTTGTAATATTATCATTATCATTTTTTTCATTATTTCTCTCGTTGTAGTATATAAAGAACTATTTTTAAGAATTCCAATAATTTCGTTAATCTTAATTATCCTTTTGACTCGTCAAAAATAAACCATCGATGGATTTTACCCTAAATTTTCATTAATATATCGAAATAGACGATATTTTATTCAATTTGTTTGCCTACAACCTCCGCAAGGAAAGCTATGATAAATAGTTAGTGTACCTAAAAATATATTTTTTTTATAATAATATAAATTTCAATTAGTTTGATAATAATATTTTACTAAGACAATTTTTTCTATCAATAAATAGATTATCACTCAAGGACTTTGTGTCGTCATATATCTATTAAATTTTAACGTGTTATGCAGTTCGTTGTTATGAAGAACCCTGGGAAGAGTTGTGACATCGCCAGGTTATCTCGTGTAGCAGCGATAATCACGCTAATTAGGACTAAGGACGGCTCTAGCTTACAAGAAGCGTCCGATGTCTTCATTACATTACAAGATTTGTGATCATTGTTATGTGCGAGATACTGTTTTTTTAGATCATAATTAGAACCGTCATAAAACTCAAAATCTTAGTGCTTATTATTTAAAAACATTAAAATACTAAACATAGATTAGTACCGAAAGAGTCATCATTTAGAGATGATATAAACATTCACAGAACTCGATTAATTGCAATGAAAATATTGACTTTCTCAATAAAATGTCTGTCTGATAAGTGACTTCTGTGGCCTTACTTCAAGTTTTCTATGTCAAATAGCATATAAGCGTTTTCAGTTCATGAAACCGCTATATTAAATTATCATTGTGATCATTTATGTATATAAAGGAAACTCTATATAATTATGGAAAAACAAAAGAAAATTATGGAAAGAACAAAAATAAGTACATCATTGCATACATTTAATATGTGTTTATCGTAATATACCTACATACTTTGGAAAAATGAGAAAATTAAAACTTCCGCTAAAAAATATTGACATGTTTAAAACAGTACCTACTCAAGATTATAATTCGTCCAACAAAAAAAAAACGCTGACATATGCAAAATATCAAACGACTCAAGTGCGGATTAAGCCATAGTTAAAAAAATCTATGATTGTATATAAGAATAATACGTTAATTTTTATTAATATTTTATTAACAAAACATAATGTTTATATCATTCAGACTAAGAAACGATCGATTTCGTAACATTCAGATGTTATCACAAGATGAATGTTATTTTAATATAATGTTAATTATAAAGTGATATCAATAAATTATTAAATAAAAATCATATAAAAATAATTGAATTTTATAAAAGAATCAGTTGGACGCGAATAAAACACAATTTTTATAGCCATAATTGGTTTTATTATAAAAAACCATGCACACTCATTAAAACACCTACAGCGTAATTCATACTTTTCATACATATTTGTCAGATAATTAATTTAGTTATTCTGTTGCACACATCATAAATTGTAGATAGTCTTATAAACTATAAGCATTCCTTTCTTATATCAATTTCCAAAAACAATTTACATAAAGTTGAGACGTATGTAACGAAATTTATAGCACAATTTTTGTAAATTAATAATTAAAAAAAATGCAATAAAATTAATGTCATTAAGACCATAATGGAAGCCATAGTATGATAATATAACGACGTCAAAAAAATGCGCTTTCGTCTTTACAAATATTTAGGCAGACATACCTAGCGCCAGATTTTGTTACTAGGTTTTAGGTAAAAATATAAAAAAATCCACCTCTATGTGGAACATGGGTTTCTCTGTTTCAGTTAACGTAATATAAGATATTTCATAACGACAAAGTTGCAATGCAAGGACTAAGGACTAAGGACTAGGAAGTAAAAGTTCAATGACCTGATTGAATTAATAATGTTGGTTGGTACAGTAACCAATCACAACGCCCTGATTGAATGGCTGCGATTCCTTCTTTATTTTCTTTCTGAAAAAACATTGGCAAGCTACGTAAATAGCTATAACAATGGCTATAGTCGAGGGCAACCACACGTACACCGGTATACCGGACGGTTTCATTGTCTCCGAGTAAGTTTTCAAGAGGGCGCATGGTACGACATTTTTTTCTCTGTTTAATGTCACATTTCGCCACAAAACGCATTCCTGTTCCCATGTAACTTTTAGTGTTGTTCCGTTGTGATAGATGAAAGGCCGTATGTCGATTTGAGGCGACGTTATGTCCAAAGCGTCCGGATCGGGTATGAGACTTTCAGGGGATCGTTCCATGAATGAGGACAGAAGGAAACAGGGAACCGGCACTTCTTCAGAATGTTTGTGATCGATAACTTGCATAGAACACTTCTCTTCTGGACGCACTTTGTAATAATGAGTGTACTGCCAGTGGTCTGTTGAAGCTCTTCCCAAATTATACAGGGCCAGCCCCGTTAATAAATCGCTGAATCTTCCACCGGATTCACGATATCTATACACATATGTGGGTGGTAATCCATGGTAGACGGGGAAAGTTGCGAAATTGGAGCAGTGCCGACACATAAAATAAATCTCTCTAGGCGGATGGTAAGAGTAATGGGCGTGGTGTGCGCTAACGTGGTGATTTGATTTAATCTGCGTGTGTTTGTCGAACCTTCCGCGGGGTCCTCCATTAATTTTAGCGTTCCCGTATTCGATCAATATTAATATGGCTGCAATGTTGTATACTTTCATTGTGCAGCGGGGACGAGTCCCGACACGCAACTGCGGTCGTACAGGAGAAGGCGGCTTGACGCCGGGGTGTTGGCGCCAGCCTGACGCGCCAACCATGGATAAATGAATGGGAACTCAGAACGATAACTTCCAGCCAAAAACGAATAGTCTACTCGTATTGAGTTATGTTGTTACTAAACAAACGATAATAATTAACTAACGTGTAAGACTGTGCATGAAAATTTGTTTTCCGTGATACGTAAAGGCATTGATATATCAAAATTTCTATGACACAACCAGTTTTCTCTGTATGAAGTTTATAAAATGGAACACCGTTCCTACAGCACGTGGTCTTCATAATATATATATATCTAAGATTTATTACTACAGTACATATAAAATGTTTAAAGAGGTAGCTGCCCTATAAAATCATTGTGTTATCAATCATCATACAAATGTGTAAAATTTCTCAGTTCCATGAAATTGACAAGATGAGGGAAAAAATCTGACTTTAAAGGTATCTTCATTCTTAAACAATGAAATAATATTTTTCAACTACAACCAAATCTACAAAAGAGGGTGATCTGTTATTAGATATTTTTATGACTCTCACACCTCTCACTGTATTTTTATTAATTAGTTTATGAAACATATTTTTATATTAATATTCAAATGTCCGGAAATGTATTTGGGGAGTTTTGTAAAAATATCTCTCTCTATATAAATACGATTAAAACTTCTAGTTATAAATAAGACACAAAATATATTGTGAACATAAAAAGGTAATTAAATGTTTTAAAAAAATCCTTAAAGACTACCAAAAAAAATTAAAATTAATTAATGTTTCAAATACATATTAAATTAAATGTAAATACGATAAGAAACTAAAATATCCTTTTCTTTGTAAACTCAGTCAATGAGCGACTTACGTAGTTAAATAAGTTCCTGTCATTAAATGGGGATCTTGCCGGAAATAAACGCAGTAATCTCTTTATTCAATTAAACCGTAGCTTCAATAGGGTCGCAATAAACTTATAAGGATATAAATGCCTACGCCTGTATTCCTCTCGAATAAGTAAACCGCCCTTCTAGGTCGTCGTAGATTGACGTGTAGCTTGTATGTATAACAGGTATTGTGAATGAAACAAATCGTCATCTACCAAATATCAGTGTCCGCAATAATGCCCGCCTCCGCACTGAACAGGCTTCCTGTGATACTCAGATGAACTATTTCCTGAGCATTGTGGTCTGATAAGCAATCCTTGAAACGTTGATCTAATAAGAATATTTACATCTGCCTCTCATCAACGTATATATTTGTAATATATTTAAATCTTATGTAATATATAACGAAATGTTATTTAATAACTTTTTTACTGTTTCTTTTTTGTCACTATAACTAAGAAATACCTTTATTTACATTTATAAAGCTTAATTTATTATTAGGTATTATTCAGTTCTATTAAGAAGAGATGAAAAGGAAAAAGTTCATTTAAGTATTAGTTATAAGCAAGAAAAAAAGTATTGCATCAATGTTCTAGAAGAATCTATCGAGTTGATATACGTTTTTTAAAGAATAATCCATTTTTACTGCAAATTGTGGCCCTATAATAATAACAAGTTTTTTTTTCCTTCAGTAAAAACAAGCACACATTTTTATAAAATTAACTTGTGCGTAATTCAAAGCTCTTGGTCCATAAATAGCCCTATTAGTACCGATATATATTTATTACATATCTGACATATCATGCCTCGTCATACGAGAATCCGAAATCCGAAGCGAAACGATTCCGTCACGCTCGATATACAAGGAGGAATATCTGCGATACTGAAATAGATAACGCTAATTGTGTGTCATAATAAACAATATTTACTTAATGAAACATATCTAACTCCTTTTTACTTGTAAACTATTTGAAAATAGTACCAATTGTACTGTAGGCTTTTAAGTTTCTGTCGCCTCAGCCACAAGAAGCAGCAACAGGTCTATTCATAAATCATATAAGATTAATATGTATGTTATTTATTGAGAAACGGGAAACGCGTCGACTGTAGTGTAATGTAAAACTCATGGTAGGCATAGCTTATTAGTGAATCGCAACAGCAGGTCCCAAATCACCCCAATACGGGCAGGAAGAGATGCCGGGGAGTTTTAGTGGGTATTCGCATTGTCAATACCATCAGGCGCTGGGCGACCCCCACAAATCTCACTGTCGAGCCAGGGCAGTGAGGAGTCTGTAAGCGGATTTCTCCCCGAAAAAAAAAATCCATAACTACTATATACTGATCTCAAATCCTACGTGTCATTATTTATTACAATCACACGGAATCTTTATAATAGTTATACAATTATTTTCTTTTAGTTCTATCAAACTGAATTTGACTTTGTTACCATTGTCATATATGACCATACTCGTTAATCTTAACAAAAAAAGCCTACAAGAAATAAAATAACTATTTTAATATAATACATTTTTATTTACCGTTCCGCTAAACCTATGTTACTGTTACGTGACTCAAGAAATAAACTGTTCTACAAATCTTTTTCCGTAACGACATCACTCCGGTTTCTTTCGGACAATAATCCGGACCCGTAGCGGCTTGATACGAATTTTATTAGTGAGAAAACGTTGAAACTGTGTGTTCTTTAGTTTGCCGATAACACTGATACTAAGGGCCGGGACACCATATATAATATGTCATGCGGTTTTACGCAAGCTACATATAATATCACAAAAGTATAAATTTACGTAACGATCGTTATAATCTTCCCGGGTAAAATAAAACTTTATTTTCGAATGTAACATGATTAGATAAATTATTAATGCTGGTGTTAGATCACGTTTTAGGCTGATCTTAAAATTACCGTCACACGTAAAAACATTCTAAGATAATGGTGTAGTAGTCTACTTGGAATTTTCACATCATGGTAACTAACCAATACAAAACATTAGTACATAAGAATAAAATTTTTATTTACAAAGTCAATATAATCGTTAAAATATTAATTTAGTTCAAAATTAATTTTATATCAATATAAGTTACTTAAAAAAACACGAGGTGCAAAAGTTTACAATGTCAGATGCTAAAATATATAAACGACTCTTAAATGTTTTCGATGCAATAGAATTTAATTTTCTAAAATTAAAGTTTTCGGAAAGACTATTTAAGCTAAATTTCACAAAAAAAAATTACTTAACTGCTACTGTTTTTGTGTGGGTCGTAAAAAAATATACATATGTGAATTTAAAAACTAAAAACGGGCTAGTAATTGAAATAAAATTTTGTATGACATGATGTTTATACAAATGACGTCTTCCTTAATCAAACACGGAAGCAGCGAAGATGGCCTAGACAGTTTCCCGTACACTTTTATACGTGTCAAACGAGATAATCATAAACTAGCTGTTTTATTTAGACGCTGATATGAAAAATATTTTTAATACGCTTTTACTGTTTCTCACTTTAGTGACAAAAACTGTATAATGTAGAATCGTTTTATCTGGCGAACTAATGATATTTACCTCAACCGAGGTAAAAACCCAATTTGGATAGCAAAAAAGGTCATAAATATGGTAAAAAAAAATATGTTTAATAGCTAATAATTCTTATCGCCCTTCCGTTATTGTAATGATTAGAATATAATATCGACATCTGGTAAACAAGATAACTGAGATATAAAAAGATAAACTTAATAAACTATATAAATAAGTTACACTTACACTTCCTAAAACATAGTTGCGTTAGATAGCTCCGATAAAAAATACGCTAAAGAACACTTATTATTTGATTCTCGATCATAATTTAAAACAATCTATACAATATTTCTATCATATGAATCTGTAAGGTATCAAAGTTCACGATTATTTCATATGTCCACTTAAATCATAATAGCCATTAATTAAAATGAAAACTACGAAGAATATCTCGGGTGGGTCGTGTTGTGCGACAATAAAGGATGATGATATTGTTCTTAAGATCCGCACTAGAAATGGTGACCATAAATCCAACCTTTACGAGCTCTGACTGACATGAACGTGACGAGACTGTTGTAATGGCGTGTGATGAACCTTGGAGAAATTTATAGACAAAGGTACAAAATTATTCAGCTTGAATTTTAATTTTAGGTCCGGATTAAAAACATCTTACTATAATCACATTTACGTACATCAGTAGAAATTCTGCGTATATAATTTTTTTTTAATTTAAATTTCGGTAACGATGAAGTTGAACTTTTCTTTATTTAAAAAAACAATCGATCATATTTCGATAAAAATAATACATATAATTTTAAAAGTGACCATAATTCTGCAATAAAAATATTTTAAGTAAATTGATAGTACAGCCATAGATATTTAAAGTGACATAATTTGTGTAACGAAGCCAAAAAAAAAAAAAAAAAAGTACATAATTACCACTGATTTTAGTTGATTATCCTGTATAAGGACTATCAAAGATATCAAATCTTGACACTTGACACCTTCCGGTTTGTTACTGTAACACAACGTTACAAATCCTATCATAATAGGATACTTAAATGGAAATCAAAGAGGAAATTAAGACATTCTTTTGCATCAAGGTTCTAACAGTTTTCTATATCTTAGCTATCAATTATGTTCTGATGTATTATATCAAATAAATTCCGGAAAATACTTCGACAAGTATTACCATACTGAAATCATGGTTAGTTACCAAACTTGAAATCTACCTTTAAAAATATGTTTTTTACAAATCGATTGGGAAACTGAAAATTAATTAAAATCGCTTTAAACTGAAAATAGCCTGAAAGTTTTGGAAAGTAACAAACTTTGATTACATATCGTGTCCAAGCAAGGAAAGTTTGTGATTTTTAAATTGATATTTCATATACCTACAAAAAATATATATATTGAGAATTGCGTCATTCTTGTTAAAATTATTTTCGTCATTTTGTGAAGGTGTTTAATTTCATTTCTGGAATAAAATATTATAACGACTTTCTCTTCTATCTTCTCAATTAGTTTTCGTAGTTGTATGACATGTGTACTTACCATAAGTCTTCCTCGGCAAACTACGTACAGAGCGTTTTCAGTTTGTCATCCACGAATCTTCGTCTATGATAGTATTAATGTCGCTTATGAACGAAAAACCGTTTACGCTCCGTATGTGGAGCAACAAATAAAAATAAATAATAGTTAAAAAGAAAACTAAAAGACACGCTTTTTATTGAAAACTGAACTAAAAAATAAAAAATAAATTTTAATAATTTTTTTTTTAAAAACAGCGTAGGGTATTTTTTAAGATATTATCGAAATGATAATCACTCTACACATATCTGTCAATAAAATATTTATAACTATTGACACCGTGCACGCCACGCTTTTTTAAAAATAAA
>DVQP01000997.1:0-17881 GCA_018231745.1 Danaus eresimus | reverse complement strand
TTCTCAACTAGTTGCCTGTTGAGCCGTTCAATGCATAAAATGGCTTAAAAACTTTGTTTCTATATGATAATAATGTTTTGTTAAAACAAGGCCGCAAACGTAATCACGAAAGTGTGTTATGTAAAAGACAAATGTGTTAAGTTGTCTGTTTGTTCAGTGCTCAATGTATATATTACCTGGATTGCTTCTGTGTAGGGTGGTATTATAAATATTAAACGTATATTAAAGTGTTTGTGAACAAGCCTTAACGCTTTCATTGTTTTGCATTATTCAGAAATACAAAGACACCTTCGCAACAAACATATATAACATTATTCAATATACATTTTGTTTCCTTATGGTGGGGACATTTATTTACAATAGTATGATTGTATATTTTTCACCTAATACATTTGAGAAGTATGTAGTATTTATGTTAATAATATTATAATTAAAATATTGAATTCGTAAACTTTTAGTTACATAAATATTAAAGACATGAAATACACTAAGAAGTTCATAAACAATATTTGTCCCAAAAACATCTACAAAACAGGTATACCCTTGCAAATTCGAATCCAACAGCGAGTCTTTCTTATTAAAATGATAATATAAATGTGAAATGATCTGTATAGTGTTTCTTAATTAACTATACAAAAAAATACCCGATTTAAGTAAATTTTGTATTAAAGTACATTATATTAACAGTAGCAGATGATGTAACTTTATCAATGTTTGGTAATACAAAAAAAATCATAAAAATGCTATTTCAGGTATCAACTAATTGATTAATTGTTATTGAGATTGTTAAATGTTACCTTATAAAAAACCGTGTGTAAAATAATATGTACGTATATTCTTTAAAAATAATATGAGAACTTATATAAGTTAGCACATATTTAAGCAGGATGATAATATCTTACGTCGGCAGATTGGCACCGCACGGCTCATTACTCTGCGTATAACAGTTCGAAATCCTGGGGACTTTGCTTTTCATATCTGAACTTACAGAATATAAACCAGGCTGCATAAATCATTCTAACCTTTCTTCCCAATTCCCAGCTGAATTTTAGCAGACTTCGATTCTCAATCTCTTTTGACTCACTGAATTCTAATGCTCTTTATTATTATATTTAATTCTCACGTCAATTTTGCGCGATTAAATAACAAGCCTCCACTTTCACTTATATAATATTAACGAAACTGTAACTGTTGCCAAAGTTATAACTAAACCGTAATGCACTGAGGCTATTTTATCAGTAATTCTAAATAACATATGTAATATCCCAGAAGTTTCTTAGTACTCGAGTACATTGTAACACAAAATGAGTGAATTAAAACAGTTGGAATAAAATGTTATTTACTCCTCCAAATGTAGGACTAATTAGGGCTGCCATTAAATACATTTGAAGAACATTAAATTCATTAAAATATTCCAAAATAAGGTTGAGTGCTAAAACCGTACAATAAGGGAATATTATTTCGACACACAATAATACATAATTGAATAACCGTAGCTAATTGGAGAGCTTGTTCCCACCAGAAAATGTTACTAATTTTAATACCACTTTACTCGCTAAGCTACGCTTAGTAATTTTAACAAAAATCTGAGCCCTCTACCTCGGCCCGGTATTTAGAGAGCTATTAAAAGTCCACCACAGATTCTGTAGAGATTTAGATGGAAATCCTTGGATTATACGCACACTAAACTCCTCGAATGTAACGTTTTCATCTCAGTGTTCTCAGAAACCATTTCTTTTTAAAAAAATAAGTTTTTATAATTTAACTTTCCTTTCAACATTCGAAATAAGAATAGCAAAAGACAGAGAAGTTTTTTAACATTTTGTATTGAAATGGTTTCATTCCTTTACTTAATGTTTTTTTTAGGTTAAAGTTTGTAGTAGTAAAAATATTCCTTTTTTCATTTTTATTTAGCCCTAATCCGAGAATATCTCAAACCTACTTAATATAAATTATGTTCATATTGTGTACACTGGACAAGTTGCTTTATTTAAAAATAATTCGCATGAATAATGTATAACCGTCTCCGATGTCGGATCCTTCGCTGACCCTTGTTTACACTGAGTTTACTAATACTGACTTACGGTTTAACAAGATTCAAACCTAATCGTTGAATAGAAATAGCTTCCAGGAAAATTTGATGGCAAACAATATTTACTAAAAATACCCTTGCTTTTTTAAATTTTTCGATAAAAGATCTGTGTTAGCTAAGTTGATTGAAATTTCATCGTAACAATTTATTAATAAAATAATTTTTTCCGATACATCTTATTTATAGCATGGCCCTTAACATACGCTGACTTAAATTTTAACAAAATTTCTCTCCTTGCCATAATATTAACCAAATTATCATATTAGTTTAGGAGCGTTTTAGATAAATTGCAGTGTTTATCTCAATTTAAATATAAAACAAATTATATCGCGAAAGCAGCTGGTCGGCAAACTTATCTAATTATATTCATTAGTGTACCAACTCCACGGATAATAAACGGAGAACCGCTCTTTGGGATTTCATAAAACTGAAACATACACTTATTTAAAAGAATTATAAAATATAATTCTATTTAATTTAAGATTCAAGGTTTAAAATTTACTAATTTTATGTTTTTCGAATTTACTAGTTACAATTGACACTCAAATTATTCTGATCAGCAATGTGTTTGGTAATTATTTTCAACCACTGCTTGTATATTATATCTAATGAAAGATGTTATTAACAAAATTTATTTAATTTCTATTCGCAACGGTTAATTAAGTAATGATCACGTTCATAAAAGGTTTCTAGGTGGACCAAAGATTTCTATCAGTCGAAATTTACATTTTAAATAAACCTTCTTTTCCACAACTAGGGTTATACGACTACCCTACTTATTCTGAATAAGAAATGAGTTTCTTATTTTTTCTTTACCACATATTTTTACATTTGTCGAGTTTTTTTTATTATTGCTAGATATTTTGATACTCCATGAATTCCAAGATTATGTAATGGAAAACCTGAAGATATTCGCTTTGAGATATATACGTGAAAATATCAGTTATGTAATCGATGAAAGCGTACGCAATAGATTTTTCACAATAACACTTTTGGCTTTCCTCCAACGAATTATACTACAGATTAAAAAATATATAAATGTTTGTTTCTAAGAAAATATACTTAACATAATGATTGCAGGAAAAAATCCGAAATATCCTACAAAATTTGTTAGAAAACTTTCATTTTAAATTGGTATAAATTCATTTTTTAAATTCATATATAGTATCGAGTGATGTAATGAAATTTGCAATTATAGTGAAACTTTCGGATAAGACCGAAATGAAAATGAAATAGCGGCGGCCAACAATCTAGGTTGCGTAATCGGAAACAAGCCGTTGCTGTATAGCACCGATACTGCTTAATGAACTCGAGACAATCTTTTATTGTCTGCTTGGACTGGGATAAATTGTGATAGATTATTCCCCGGGTCTTCTAAATTCGAGGCCAACTCTATTCGACTTTCAGTTTGTACATTGAACAGGCATAAGGGTCGAACTTTTCGATTTTTCCCGTGACACAAGTTTGCGATAAGTAAAATATGAATTATTGTTTGCAATAAAAAGCGATGTTAAAGTTATGTTCATTTAGAGTATAAATAAGCCGTTGTTATTTTTTTTATTTGTTTTTGCATGTAACGGAATTGACATTCAGTGTGCAGAGCAGCACAACAATGCTACCCTATTTCTTATAAGCGAATGAAAGCCTCTAGAGACGTCGTGGTGGCAGATTGCTTACAGTCATTCACTTTAGACTCCTTTGTGAAATATTTACTTTACCCGCCACAACTATTTCGAAATACTTCCTCGTTTAACTTAGTTTTCCATTTAAACGAATTTCCCTCTAAGCAAATTCTTTTTTCAGTAAATATTTTGGAAAACTGAAGCCATAAATGTATAACGTATTCCTCATATTTTTTTCTTTTCTATTTATTTAGTTTAAATAAACTATGTAATAAAATAGCTGCGTAAAGATTTCTTTTCAGATGTACAATATTAAAATAAATTCATTTATTGTTTTTATTAAACTTTCAAAAAAAATACTTGTTACAATTTATTTCATATTATAGTAGAGCTCAGAGTCTGCAATTTTGAAAAAGCTGATGGTTTTAATTCCTATAAAAGTTGAAATATCAAAAAAAGAATTTTCTTTAAAAAAGGAACGCGTTGTGTTAGTGATTACCTATTAATTAAAATATCTATAAACGATCACTCAACTGTGCGCTATAAAAAGAAAAAGTCGCTCTATATTTCGGAATTTTATGTTTTAATTCTGTTCAAAATACTTATATAAAAACAGTTGCTTATAAATGTCGATTTTCGTCATATAAACTTGTTTAACAATTCATTTGCCGAATACATAAAGCTAAACATTGCTAGGACATTGAAAGTGTGTTTGAAAATGTATTTAATGAATAAAAATATTTAAAAATTGATAGATAGAATATTTAGATATTTATTTAAGTATTGCCTTGGATTTTTTGTTACGTTATATGTGATCTGTTCTGTGATTTACTGCACTCTTCTCCCGGTGCTAGTGAACGGTTCGCGCACTGAATGAGAAATCCTATATTATGACGTGTCTAGGATTGAAGTATGGGCCCCATTCATCTTACTTTATAAACGATAATTAAAAACCCAAGTGACATCGTTTTCCACATACATATATATCTCTTACGGTACGTTCTATTTAATGAAATGGTTTCACGCAATGTTTTCTTTACTTAAAATTGAGAAATGCAACATCTATAATAATATCAGTAATAAATAAATATATAATCAGTAATAGTTACTACTTTTTGTATTGATAGAAATCCACAAATTAATTACAACTTTTTACACAGATTCGGCTATAGTAGCCGTTGTTAAAGTTGCAAAATCAAATGTCTTTTTTTCAGTTAAGAAAATTCTATAGGTATCTCTAAAAGACAGAATTTGTAATTCTGAGAACTTGTGTTGAGATAAAGTTTAATATTTTCACAAATAAAAATATATATAATAATTTACTATTTACTTTTTTCCAATGAAGTTTTCCGATAGAAGGTAAAAATGAGAAAGGTACTAATAAAAAAAATTGAAAATGTAGTAATACTTTAAACCATGTTATCTACCGCCTGTCATAGCCTGTTAAATAATCTTATTTCCAACAAATTCCTCTAACGTTGTACCGTATTTAGTAAATTCAGAAAAGAAAATATTTTTATCTAAATATTACGAAAAAAAAATTTGTTATCAGATCTTAATAATTATTTTTCTCTTAAGAAATATTTATATATTTTATTGCATTCGGCTAGCATTATTAAAATAAAGAATATATTACGTTAGTATTAATCCAAGTAAGAAATGTGTTTGATGTAAGTAACGAATGCCTAGAACTGATTTAAGATCAAAATATTAATGGCTGGCCATATAACATCTATTGGGAATACTGAGTCTCTTACAAAGCGGCCTCGACGTCAGCCATTAGCCTGGTCATTAAGTTGTCTAACTATAAGAGTGCACTTAGTCACTCAATACGAAACCTGTGTTGGCCTACGTTTGGGCTATAGATAAAGCAACCGAGAACATCAATATCGATAATCTAGAAGCATCTATTACTTTGATCAATGTCAAAGCTTATACTCGTACTGCACAGTATATACCCACTGTGACGCTTCCAAATATTACTACAGTCAAATTTAATTGAAGTCATCGATTTGAAGACGAACGTACATTTCGTAGGTAATATAACATATCGGGTTTTCCATGAATCTTCCTAGAAATTTAATATGTATCAAGGATAATATGCATTCATGCAGCCTTCTATTTTTGAATTTGTAGCGTACTCAATATATCTATTGTGGGTTGGAATATGTACATATGTACAGCACGATAACATTTGTGTAAACTAGAACCTTTGGTATATATAGTTGAAATTAATAACAAATGAGTAACGAATATAGAGTACAATAATATTAATTTCTATGTTATGGTTGAGTTATATTTGCGTAGTTTCGACAACTATTACTCAATAATAACGTAACTTGGATACATAATTATATTTTGTTAGATATATTAATTATTTTTTCCTGTGACTTGCTGTTTTCACAATATAGAAACTTAATAAACCATCAAGGACAAATGTGTGTTGTGCGTCCCAGGTTTTTGACTTGCCGAATATAATACATTTCATTATACTAACTCTATTGCAACTCATTAGCGTGAAGCTCCGTGATATGAGAATCCCATTAGTAAAACAGGCTTTATTGCGAAATTGTATGTAACTTGTTAAATTAAACTGAATTTTCTATTTGTTACTTTTTTATTTACTTGAAAATGGAAGCTTTTTTAATGTTTGCGTTCTTATATTTACAAATAAATTAACACGCGAAATAACTCAAACTTTGGATCTTCACTGTCACTACATAATATATTAGAAGTTTACGAATTAAACTTCAATTGAGTTTACTTTTGTATTTAAAGTTTCACGCAAAACAAAGTCGTCAGGTTTACTTTATGTCTGATAACTTAACTGATTTAAAGACTTCAAAATATTGATCTCTGAAGTTCCAATTATAGCTAAGAATAATACCCATTATATTTCTTTGTAATCAAAATTATTTAAATTTCTTTAGTGACAAAAAAAGCAACATGTACTATAACATACTGTAGATATAAGTAAATAGAATACTATTGTTTTATTCTTATAATTATGTTTTTTTTTAACTAAAAGAAATTTTTACACAAAACAAAATTTAAATTGAAAACATAAAAGATGAAAAAAAAATTCCTAGACACGTGCGAGATTCGACCCAACATTCACCAGAATATTGCTTTTCAGTTACTTCTTTAACTAAGCTACCATGCCCATTATTTTACCTTTTCATTGTTAATCTATAATTTACTGGTTATAAAAGTTAAAATGAGATACATGTTGTTTATTGTATATTTCAGTTAGGATCATAATTACTTCATTGTATTTTGAAAAACAGAATAATGTTCATTCATCCTTATTAACAAAGGTTCGTTTACCGCTCTAGGTATATTCAATAACACGATCTTTTAAAATATTCTTCTAATTTTATTAAAATATTACTAACAGTATAATTTCATATAAAACAAAGTATAATATAATTGTCAAGTAGAGACAGTTATCCTTGTTGATTGAAAATAATTGGCATAAAAAAATCTCTTCAAGGAAATTTGTTCTAGAAACTACAAATTTTCAATTTTTTATACGACTACTCGACCATCGAGCACTTAAAGTGGTTAGAGAAATTGCTACAATATTTCTTACTCACTTTTAAGAGTTGAAGCATGAAGTTTCGACATTATTAAGGGGTTGATTATTCGAGATTCTTTTGAGACTTTCTAAACTTGTCTCAAGTGGGTTCGGAATTGTTTTATATGCTTACCAGTCCATTTGAATATGAAAGTAATTTTATTTAGTTTTGCTTTATTCTTGTTTTTGTTATCTGTATGGCGATTTGATTGTATTATATTTAAAAGCTTAATAATTATTAGTTTCCGTTGAAATTTGCTTTGAAACTTTTTGTAAGAAGAAATAATACGCAGGAAAATTTTACTACAATATGAGCAGTGGAAACAGATATAGGAAATAAATAAGGCTGGCTTCGTCTTCCAGGAAAGATATTATAATACTTGCAGTTTGTTTAATAATGTTGTATCCATTCGCTTATATACATTATTTATTGCAGCTTCGCGTATTCGATACGAGATCACGAGCGGTAACATAGGTGGTGCTTTTGCCGTCAAGAACATGACGGGCGCTATCTATGTAGCGGGTGCACTCGACTATGAAACTAGGAAACGGGTGAGTCTTCACGTTACATGAGCAATTGAACAGCTGTTAATATGAACATGTCAAACGCCTCCAATCTATCATTAGTAAATTGATAATACATGATGGTAATTGAATTCTGTGACAAATGTATAGTTTAACATCTTTAATCATTGCAAGACAATGAATTTGGTTGTGCAATATTTAATAGTGAAATAAAATTAAATAAGTCCATTCACTTAATCAGATCTTTTAAACAGCGAAGGCTTTTGCTATGATACTTTAGCCGCAGCTTGATACCATTATTTCAGCAAATGGCCTAAGGGCGTAAGTTAGCCATTTACAAATGACTGTCGTGATAGCCGTGGCGTTGGCACTCGGACAAAATGCGTTGTACTAAAACATTTGACACATACATACTATGTCGTTGTATTGAGTCCCTGATTTTGGAATACGAAATAAATTTGTGTCTATGATAACCAAAGGTATAGATATAGATATACCTTTGGTTATCATAGACACAAAAATGGTTATCATATCTGTCTAGATATCATATAAAATGATACAGGTCTAAGGTTTATATTACGGAGCCAACTTAACTAAATATTATCCCAGTTCGATTTGAGATAAAGGGGTTGTAACTTTAGAATAAACAAACTATGTAAGCAGTTTGAGAGTAAAGAACAATAATCACAATTGTATTTGTAAAGAATTCTGTCGATATCTTATTGCATCTGTATTATACGGCTATACTTACTGGTCTTTGTTGCCTTCGAGAAAGATTCATTGAACTTTTCGCGAGATAAATAATTTAATCTTTAATACCCATTTAAGCAAGCCGGCGGAGCAACTGCCGAGGGCTGAATTGCCATTAAATAGCAGATCCTCGTAAAGCTTAAATGGATGGATGTAAACCAGTTTATTTTGTAAAATCCGTTTTACTTTATCCAATTGTAACTGATTCTGACTTTAATGTCTTCCAACTTAAACACGTATAAAATGACTTAATAATATAGTAACCTGTCGAACTATCTCAGTGTATGGTCAAAGAAATATTTTAACATTGCTTTATATTCAAAGATGCTTAAGAACATCTGTTGTACGTAAGAATAATTTAATGCCTGCTCCGTATATTCACCTCGGGTAAGCTGTAAATTCTGTAAAGAAGCATTTCAGAAATCAAATGCACCTAAAACATGGATGCAAAGTATAAAATACTTAGAACATATATCTATCGGCAAAACTACCATTTAAATAGTTAATATACTTTCCTAGGCTTGCTTTCTTGAAGTTAGTCGTACAATAGAACGTTTAAACTCTTGTAATTTTACAATACGGCACTTGCTTTAGTAATATGTTCGAAATGACTTTTGAAACAAACTATTTTCCTTCCGGTTGAGGAAATAACGGAGTGACATGGACAGATGACGCCAATAACTTGCCCGGGTCCCAACCACAAATGCCACCCCCTCTATTGTTAAAAGCAAACGCCGCTCAAGATTTTATCGTTCCCGTTTACTTTCAGTATATGAGTGTGTCTGGCTAATTACATATTTAACATCGAAAAAATGTCTTGTAACTTAAATATAATTTGCAGGAAAATTTTACATTACTTTAAGACCCAATAACTTTGTTAATCTAAATTATAAATGTCTATCTTCAAAGTTATCAGAGTTCTTAATTATAGCTTCTCTTTTATATCACAGCAATCTATAAAAATGAATTAAGGGTTACGGAAAAAATCTTAGTATAATTATCAAAGCTAGACTTACTAATTAAGTTAAATTTGTATCGGGGCAAACAGTACGAGTTGAAGTTGGCTGCTTCGGACAATCTAAAAGAGAACTATACGACAGTGGTTATCCATGTAAAGGATGTGAATGACAACCCACCAGTGTTCGAGAGACCAACCTATCGTACCCAAATCACAGAAGAAGATGACCGCAATCTTCCCAAGCGTGTGCTTCAGGTCCGCTTCGTGACGATAAGACCTCATTTGATTCTTTGGTCCATTTTGAGGCTTATTTGTGTAGAAAGAATCGCATGGAGTTGTATTCAGATATCTCTATTGACCCTCCATCTTTTTTTTACAGTGTATGCATGGCATGGTTTTATCGTTGTGTCGTTTTGATGTAGTGTCGTCGTGCTAGTGTCATTGATGTTGTTTTTATCTTGTATTCCTGTGTTTTTTTTTGCTTTTGACCAATAATGGATGAAATATTTTAGAAACGTAAAAGTTTCTTCAATATTTTGTTTAAATTTAAATATTTGGTTACAAAATAAGATTAAAGTAATTATAGGACTACACAATTGAATTGAATTTAAATTAAATTAATTACAGAAGTTTCATTTTTTAGCTTTAACTGGCCGATTACTCAATGCAGCAATATGAAGCTGATAGTTAATTTAAATAAACGAATTATACTAATTAGAGCGGATAAAATTAAATGATTCACATTGCAGTTAACTCGTTGTCTTTTTAATTATAACAATCGGTATACATTCGTCGAAGGTTGTGGCAAAGTTATGTTATATTATCGGCAGAGTTTCTTTATATTACCGGTCGTTACAACATAAAAACGAACGTGTGCACGTAAAAAGACAATAATATAAAAATCAATGTCTATAACACTTTTTCTTTACTCTGTTCGTGATTTACAGAGTATGTCGACAGTAATAAACTGTTCTTAAACTGAGCTGTTTATAACAAACCAATTTTATATTTTAGCGCAGTATTATCGACTTTAAAATTTTTGTTTTATGTTTTATTTTATTGTTAAAATTTTGCTTGCCATAATTTTTAGATGCTATGATTTAGAGCTGTTGCATGAATTGATATACATTCATGCAGCATTTCTATCGCATGGGCATGAGCTAATGTGCACTTATGCATAGTACGAGCTCACCTTGGTGGCGTCGGACGGCAGAAATGAGAACTCAACTCGTGTGGTGGTCCACGTACTAGATATCAACGATTTGCCACCTCGGTTCTCGCGCAGCGCATATATCACCCAGGCCTTAGAGGAAACAGGACCTTTCCCCCACTTCCTTACACAGGTTTATTTTTAGTTTGTTAATTCCCTTATTTTTAATGGTATTTACTGTTATCTAAAAATATCTAAATACCACTTTCATTTATACATTTATTTTGACATTCTTTAAAATATTTTTATTTCATTTGATAGTCATCCCTTCTATATACATATCTTTTTCCACTGTCCTTTAATTGTTATTACGGTAAGTTGTAAACTGTGTGATCATTTACTTTATTTTGGTACAGATTTGAAAGTTGGTTCTTACTCTTTTCTTTTTATTATTTTGCATGTTAAATTAGATGTCCTACCATTTCTAATCTTACTGATTTAAGCAGAGTGTCAAAGCCTTTTTATATTTTTTGTATACTAAGATCTTTGTAGACTTGGCCTTTGTTTGGTTTGTTTACTCAATTTAATGAAACGTCTTTATAAACATCTTTAAGAAAACACTTAAATAAATTAAAAAGTAAGAGATTATTTTCAATTCAGAAGTCAATTTTACATTAGCATTTGTTCAATCAGATTTAATTACTTTTCAAAAGGCAAAAGGTTTAAAGCCTTAGATATCTAAATCTCTTTTTTTTCCATAGTTTTGTAATCTTAATCACGGTTTCTTATTGGAATGTTTTTATTTGTGGCTTATAATTTGTTACTTGAAGTAATATATATTAAGTATAGTAAAATTATGCTAACGTCAGTTTGAGGTTTCTTTTTGTTTTTTATATATTTTTAAATTAAAAGTCATATTGTTTGTTTAGGATTTTTATCAAATATGTTATAATGTAAAAGATGTTTTCGGTGGTTTCAAGAGTTTTTTTTATAATTGGTCTCTACTCCTAAATGATCCAAGTGATTACGTAAACGTCGACCCTCTTCATTTCCCTTTGCCTTCCAATCAAAAGAGAATAAGGATTCTAATTTCTTGTCTAAATCAACGGATGTGTTGATATTTTTGACTCAGTGAGAATAACCGGTTTCATTAATATTGAAATTATAATTCCGTTGTAAAATTTAGACATAATATTTATTTAAATCCAGCAGTATGTTTCGTATTTCCTTACATCATCTTGAACATATTTCGTTCTATGAGATTTTTTTAACTTTTATTTTAATATAACGACTTTTGAAAAGCTAGCAACTCAATATAAAAGAAGGAAAAAATTGATTTATATTATTCTAACATTATCGGAACTTTGCTTAACTCTTTAAATATCATGAAACTTGCTCAGGGAATATTTAAAAAGAGCAAAGTTTTCGACGCCCCCGTTAGCACGGAACAGCCGTTGTCGTTTTCGATCCGGGCCCTTTGAAAACAATCTGCGAATGTTTGCAGGTTCATAATTTAAACAAACTTCCGCAACATCTCCTCTACTATAATAGTAATTCATATTTTACGGGTCCGAGTAAATACTTAAAAATAAATCTAGTCTTTACGGTACAGATAGTTTATAATCTTACTGATAACAACTTTTTATGTATTCAAAAAGATATTTAAACAAGACATTTTGAATAAAAAAGTAGATAACTATAGATTGAAACAATTCTTATATTATAAGACACAAAGAACAAAAGGCAAATAAAACCTAACAAAATATTTTATACAAAACAAAGGCCTAGTATATTTATTTAAATATTGTGTTATTCATCATTTCAATAATGATTCGATAGATTTATGACACTGCCAGTATTATTAATTTGTAACACCGCCTAATAAGGTAGATTTTTTTGTAGTTGGCTTGTCGTTTCTAAAGAGTCTGAATCTGAATTATATGTAATAAGTCATCTTAATCATCCATTTTTGTTGCTATACTTACATTAAAATCTGATAATAAACTTTTATTCTTATAACTCAGGTCACTGCGACAGACGGCGACAAGGATAGACAACAAAATATTGTTTATTTCCTTACCGGTCAGGGCATTGACCCAGATAATCCTTCGAATAGTAAATTTGATATTAATCGAACAACAGGAGAAATCTTTGTCCTTAAGGTAAAGGTATTTTTTTTCAACTTTATTTTTTTTAATTATGAAGATGTCTTTCTTTTCATTGCTTTTTATTATAGTAACTAATAGTTTTGATTTACAGCCCTTAGATCGAGATCAACCTAATGGACGGCCACAGTGGAGATTTACAGTATTTGCTCAAGATGAAGGCGGAGAAGGACTTGTAGGTTACGCCGATGTACAAGTTAATCTAAAGGATATTAATGACAATGCACCGATTTTCCCACAAGGAGTTTACTTTGGTAATGTAACAGAAAATGGTACAGCAGGAATGGTTGTTATGACAATGACTGCAATTGATTATGATGATCCAGCTGAGAGTAACAATGCAAAACTTTGGTATTCCATCGAGAAAAATGTCATTGAGGAAGAGACAGGATCTCCAATTTTTGAAATTGAACCAGAAACCGGAGTCATTAAAACAGCAGTGTGCTGCTTGGATCGTGAAAGAACTCCAGATTATTCTATACAGATAGTAGCTTCGGATGGAGGGGGGTTAAAAGGAACAGGTACAGCATCAATCAGAGTTAAAGATATAAATGATATGCCACCTCAATTCACAAAAGATGAATGGTTCACGGAAGTAGATGAAACAGATGGAACGAATTTACCCGAAATGCCGATTCTCACTGTAACAGTTCACGATGAAGATGAAACTAATAAATTCCAATACAAAGTTATAGAAAACAGTGGATATGGTGCTGATAAATTTACAATGGTTAGAAATAATGATGGGACTGGATCTCTTAAAATTGTACAGCCATTGGATTATGAGGATCAGTTGCAAAGTAACGGTTTTAGATTCAGAATACAAGTGAATGATAAAGGTGAAGACAATGATAACGATAAGTATCACGTAGCTTATTCATGGGTAGTAGTAAAACTTCGAGATATAAATGACAACAAACCACAATTTGAACGAGCAAATATTGAAGTATCTGTGTATGAAAATGCAGAAGTCGGAAAGAGCCTCGAAACATTTAAAGCCACGGATCCAGACCAAGGAGGAAAAAGTAAAGTTTCGTACGCTATTGATAGATCCTCTGATAGAAAACGCCAATTTTCAATTAACCAAGAAGGAACTGTTAGCATCCAAAGATCTCTAGATAGAGAAGATACACCCAGACATCAAGTGAAAATTTTAGCTATTGATGACGGTGTTCCTCCAAGGACGGCAACAGCCACCTTAACAGTAATCGTACAGGACATAAACGATAATGCACCCACGTTCCTAAAAGACTATAGACCTGTTTTAACTGAACATATTACACCTAAAAAAGTGGCCGAAATTCTAGCAACAGACGACGATGATAGATCAAAGAGCAATGGTCCACCTTTCCAATTTCGACTAGATCCGGGTGCTGATGATATTATAAGAGCTTCTTTCAAGGTCGAACAGGATCAAAAAGGTGCAAACGGTGATGGTATGGCGATCGTATCATCGTTAAGATCATTTGATAGAGAACAACAAAAGGAATATCTCATTCCCATTATTATAAAGGATCACGGTAATCCAGCTATGACCGGAACGAGCACTTTAACAGTCGTAATTGGTGATGTGAATGACAATAAAATGCAACCAGGCTCTAAGGAAATCTTAGTTTATAATTATCAAGGGCAAGCACCAGATACCGAAATTGGAAGAGTATACGTATATGATTTGGATGATTGGGATTTACCAGACAAGAAATTTTTCTGGGAGAGTTCAGAACATCCTAACTTTACATTAAATGAAGAAACTGGGATGATTCAAATGAAACACAAAACAAGGGAAGGCAGATATCACTTAAAATTCAAAGTGTACGATCGAAAACATACGCAAACAGATGTCCCTGCAAATGTCACCGTCTATGTCAAGGAAATTTCGTCAGAAGCAATCATGAATTCGGGTTCAATAAGAATATCGGGTATATCTGACGAAGATTTTATAAGAGTGTGGAATTATAAAACTTTAAGTGTTTCTAGAAGTAAGTTAGATATATTCAAGGATAAATTAGCGGATTTGCTAAACACAGAACGTGAAAACATTGATGTATTCAGTGTACAACTGAGGAAAAAACATCCACCCGTGACTGATATTCGTTTTTCTGCCCATGGAGCTCATTATTACAAACCAATACGATTAAATGGAATAGTACTTATGCATAGAGAAGAAATAGAAAGAGCCGTGGGAATCAACATAACCATGGTAGGAATAGATGAATGTCTTTACGAAAACCAAATGTGCGAAGGTTCTTGTACTAATGTTCTTGATATTAGCAACTTACCTTATATGGTTAATTCAAATAAAACAGCACTTGTTGGCGTTCGTGTTGATGTTATTGCGGAATGTACTTGTGGCGCTAGAAATTTCACTCAAGCTGAAACTTGTCGTAACTCTCCTTGCTACAATGGTGGTAGATGTATAGAAGGTAAATATGGATTGACTTGTTCATGTCCACCCGGATATACAGGACCCAGATGTCAACAAACGTCACGGAGTTTCAGAGGTACAGGTTGGGCCTGGTATCCTTCATTAGAAATGTGTGATAGCTCTCATTTAAGTTTTGAATTTATTACCAGAAAGTCGGAAGGAGTCTTACTTTATAATGGACCAATTGTTCCGCCCGAACCAGAGGAAATAGTTGTATCCGATTTTATTTCAGTTGAATTAGAAAGAGGAAATCCAAGATTATTAATTGATTTTGGATCAGGTACACTAGAGTTAAGGGTAAAAACTAAAAAATCTTTGGACGATGGCGAGTGGCATAGACTAGACATATTTTGGGACACCGAAAACGTTAGAATGATCGTTGATTTTTGCAAATCGGCGGATATTCAAGAAATGGAAGATGGAACTCCACCCGAATTTGACGACTCAACTTGTCAAGCATCCGGAACGATACCACCATTTAATGAATATTTAAATGTCAATGCACCTTTACAAATTGGTGGATTATACATTGAACATTTTGATCCTACGCACTATCATTGGCAGTACATGCCAATTGGAAAAGGATTTGATGGGTGTGTTAGAAATCTAATACATAATAGTAAATTATATGATTTGGCACATCCTGGTCTCTCTAGAAATTCTGTAGCTGGGTGTCCGCAAACAGAAGAAATTTGTAATCAGGCTGATACAACTACAAGATGTTGGGAACATGGCACTTGTGTCGGAAGTTTCTCGGAAGCTAGATGCCAGTGCCAGCCAGGTTGGACGGGACCATCGTGTAATCTACCAACAACACCAACAAGTTTTAGACCACAGAGCTACGTTAAATTCGCATTAAGTTTTGAGCCTGACAGGTTTAGCACACAGATACAACTAAGGTTTAGAACTAGGGAACCTCATGGAGAACTTTTCCGAGTGAGCGATCAACACAACAGAGAATATGGCATTTTGGAAGTCAAAGATTCACGGTTACATTTCCGTTTTAACTTAAATTCTTTACGGACGGAGGAACGTGATGTTTGGTTAAATTCTGTGCCTGTGGATGATGGGCAATGGCATATAGCTAGAGTGAGCCGATATGGTAGCGCTGCGACCCTCGAAATCGATGGAGGAGAAGGCAGAAGATATAACGAAACATTCACATTTGAAGGCCATCAATGGCTACTGGTAGATAAACAGGAGGGTGTATATGCTGGAGGCAAAGCCGAATACACCGGCGTTCGAACGTTTGAAGTATATGCAGATTTTCAGAAAGGTTGTCTAGATGATATAAGATTAGAAGGTAAACATTTACCACTGCCACCGGCGATGAATGGAACTCAATGGGGTCAAGCAACAATGGCCAGAAACTTAGACCGGAACTGCCCCTCTAACAGTCCTTGTATAAACGTTCACTGCACCGAACCTTTCGTCTGCGTCGACCTCTGGAATGAATATGAATGCACGTAAGTATAGTATTTATTAATGTCAAACTTTCAAAAGGTAAAATTAAATTTAAAAACAAAATAAAGTAATAAAGTTTATTAAAATATTCTTTTCCATTTTTAGAATTTAATTTTTTTTTATTCAACTTTGTTATTTACAAATTTGAATGCAATAAAAAGTTTATCTTTTCCTGAAACGCGCACTGAGTTTTTTTATTTGTACTTATTAATAATTATAAAATTTATATGTACTACATATATATCATTTATTAACATTTAATATATACAGCTTTCTAAAATTTTTGAATAATAAATAACACGATTAATATACATGTACATAATTTATAAGCATATTCATATAATTATTAATTATTCCTACATTTTAGAGTATTAATCTATTTTTTTTACTTTATATGTGTATAATGTATATGTTAACATTGCAATGGTGTCTAGTTGCGGTGAGGGTTTGGTATTGTCTGGTGACGGAAAAGGTTGCGTAGACAAGAACGAATGTCTCTACTTCCCTTGCCGAAACGGGGGTTCGTGTGTCAATCGCGAACCAGGTTACCGCTGCCACTGTCCAGAAGGTTTCTGGGGCGAGAATTGCGAACTTGTACAGGAAGGACGAACGCTGAAACTCAGCATGGGCGCCCTGGCGGCCATCCTCGTCTGCCTCCTTATTATCATGAGTGAGCATAGAGCATCCCGCGTGTCTAGACGAGTCACCCTTTCACCAACTCATATTAGCACCCTCATATATCATTTATAGTATCATATATAGTGTAGTGCATGCTTTATGGGCTCAGTGCGCGTTTACGCTAAGGACGAGAGGTAAAGCGCACAATGTATAGGTGTCCGGGTGGATCGACTCGGTCTGGCGGTACGTGTGTGAACGTGAACGAGTGCCTGAACAGTCCGTGCTTGCACGGCGGCAAGTGTGTGGATCGCGATCCAGCACGCCGCTACGACTGCATATGCACGTTCGGATACGCCGGACACGACTGTGAACTAGAACTCCTTGCCTCCGGAATCATCATGCCCTCCAGGGATTTCATTATTGCTATCATTGTCTGTTTGTTTTTGCTTTTAGGTGAGCACCTCTTTGTTTTTGCATGCTATCCGTTCATCCGATGTTTTGGTGTAAACTCATTTTTATTTTAATCATAACTCAT
>DVQP01000996.1:0-17884 GCA_018231745.1 Danaus eresimus | reverse complement strand
TTATTCCTTGATTAGTAGATAAATAATTAAATTATTCCAATTGTTAATCTAGACTAGATTTTGTTCATTGTCCTTCCAGGGATAAGTTTATCAATCTTAAATTTCAATGTGATAATACAACAAATCCACGTACGAACGCAGAAAGGAAATATGGTAAAAGTAAAAATTCATAAGGAGACTACAAAAACGGGTTATATTTTTTAGTAAAATTATTTCGGTTCTATTATCTTTATAAAGAAATTAAATATTCTCAGTCAATACAACGCTCGTGGCTGTTGTTATTGAAATAAATAGAAACAGACTCTATTTTTGCGAAATATTAGACGTATAGATATTTGATAGCAAATAATTTCTTTCGGAATTAAATATATTATATTTGATGTTATATTGTTTTTATGAGATATATTTCTGTTGCATTTTCTACTTAGGTTTTACAATAATATGTACTCTTTAACCACGAGTTACAATAATCTTATTTAGTTTCTGTTAATAAAGAGCTATAGCACTGAGTTTTTATGCATGCTTTTAATTTTTATGTCCAGAAAAACGTAGTATACAAAAACGAAAAACGTAGCATACAAAAACGAAACGCGAAATCATTTATTTCATATTTTAGACATGAAACGTAGACATCTCTTATTAAAGAAGTATGGTCGTACAACGTTCAAATAAACAAACAAAATATTAAAAAAAAAAAGTTTTTTTTTTATTTATTTCGTTCTTTCGCACACATTTATATGAACCCGTAACCCAAATGAGAACATTTAATAAAAAAGACACATACAAAGCATTTATGAATATAACATAATAGTACCTTTATTTCATTCTTTAATTTTTTACTACGAACTACTTATTTCCAAGCCGATAAAGTAAAGAACAATTTCCTGTTAATATACCGATATTAGTTTCTTCTATGTAAGGGACTCCGGCTTTCAATTCAACAAAATGAGGTTCTATCGAGGGAGTGATGTAAATAATGTGTCCGATATAAGATAGGGAATGTTAGAGAATCTGATATTAAAACTGTTTATTTTTCAATACCAACTTAGGTAGTTACTTCAAAACAAAACATACTTACATAATTGGTATAAACGTTGCCACCAACTAAATTATGTTATGACATGTGTAAAAATAATAGGAATTTTTGCGTTTTCATAACATATACTTAATTGAAACGTATCAACCAATATAAGTATAAACATTACAGCTTTGAAAACTAGTTAAGAACAGATATGGTTTTATTGATGGTCCTAAAAATACTGACGAAATGATAATCTCCTCCTTTTATGAAGTTGGTTGAACATCAAGCGGCCAGCCCGTCTATTTATCACCAGGCAAATTATTTTACTGAATGTGATACAAAATGTAAATACACTTTGATTACCCTAGTATACGTTGCTGATCTTAGTCTTCTTTTCACAATGGAAGAACATTGTTACTTAAAGGAAATTTCCATAGGGAAGGCATTCGGTACTTAATTTCAATATTACTTAACATAGTTTCCAATCATAAAATATTCGTCCGTCAAAACTTTATTGTTTATTTTGAAAAGTGGATTAGATAACATTTTATGTTTGTGTATCGAGTTAAGTCAATAATAAATTATATAATTATACTGTTGTTTGATCTTATTTATGAACATGAAAAAACATCCATTGCAAGAAAGACAGTAACAGAAAAGACTTTTATATCCTTATTCGTTAGTACTAATATAATATGTGGATCTAAATTGTGTATGACAAATTTGGAAAGTAATTATGAATCTGAATTCAAAATGTGGAAATTAAATTATTTATTTTTGTGCGAATATCTCTCATCATCATCAACATCAGCCTATCAGAGCCCGCCGCTGATCAAACTACTCTTCTCACATGTAGAAGGTTTAAGCATTAAAATATATTTAGGAATATCTTTCAAATGTAAGTAAATTTAATAAACGCACCGAGAATAATTAAGTCTTTTTAATTTTTTTTTAATTTATATATTTTTAATATATAACCCAAAAAAAAGTTTTCGTACTTTTATCTTTATTTTTGGTGGATGTCTGCATCCTTTTGATATAGTATTGCATTGAATATTCCTATATTCAATTTTAAGAAACAGAGAATTCGTTTATTTGAAAACGTTGGAAGAAGCGACGTCGCAGGCTTACAAATCTGATTTGGTGACAAACATTGATCAAAATCTGTATTGTATTGGCAATAAGTTTCCTTTCAGACAGCAATATTGAAGATACGTAATTGTTTTTCTAGAAATATGTAACATTTGTCTTTAGTATTTTAAGGCAACCGGGTTCCGATTATGATATTAATCGGAACCCGGTTGCCTTAAAATAATCGGTATGATATAAATATTTGACACAAAAAATTTCACGTCTCAGCTCGCTAAATTATTTGTAGATACCGATTTAGCTTGGGAGCTTGGCGACTTTAGCATGCTTAAAACGTATAACATTGACCCTCGGACATAGACTTTATATTTGCGTAATTTGGCTAAGATTCAAAATAGTATTATCTTTTCTGAACAATATTTTCAACATTGAAGTGAATTACCACTTCGTTGCCACAGTAAGCTTACAGTGGTCTTTCAAAACGAAAATGAATTTTGAACAATAATATTTACATATTATATTATTTATTTCTAAAGACCAGTATTAAACTTTCGTTAGGTTACGCAATAATCTACTTACTTTTCTTTATCCGACTGAGAAGGTACTAGAGTGGATTACTTTGAGAATATTCATCCCAAGGACATGAACAACGTCGAGACTTCACTAAAGCCATCCTACACCTATATTTTTTGGAAAAAAAGTCGAAAAGTAATATACTCCAAGGAAACTACTTTCGAGCTTTGTTTTACCGCAGGGTAGCCTAATTGTTCGCTATTTCAATTACATTTATTCAATATTATCTCAAACATGGCAATAAAATCTATAATTTCCACGAAGGAAAAGTATAATCGGATGAAGTAAGCAACCGATTTTCCTTTATTTTACGTATAATTTTTGTTAATAACCAAAAAGTTATCTGCATGTAAGAAAATTGAGTTAGTGGGACAAATCAATAATATGATATAAAAGCATTAAGGTAATGAGACGTAAGAGAAATGCAATCAGGAAATTTTGGAGCGCTAATAGCACATCCAATTATCTAGCGAAATTCCGTTATAATTTCCTAAGCGTGTATTAACTCAGAATAGCTAGCCAGTATATTGGCTGCTGGAAATTGAGTACAGCTATGAGCTTAAATTACTTTATGCATACCCTTATTTAATTTACTGCCATGCAAAGTTCGGTTAAGACATCGTTACAAATTGACAGATAATTTATTGCATTCTTATTATAATATTATTTTATTTTATTATTTACCTATATCTTAAATAAATACGTCGAATAGGCAAATATAAGAAAATGATACCGTTTAATATTTACCAAATTATTTATTCAAAATATAAGTTAAAATTCTATCCTTATTTTGTTTGTTTGTTTAAATTTATTCCATCGAAATTGCAATTAACAATTAGCAATTAAGGCCTAACATAGTCATGTTAGCTGCTAAATAATATTTGACTAGCACAAGTAATTAAGAGCTTTTCAATTGTTGAATAAATAATAGCTAAATAACAATTTAATATACATGAAAATCCTTGCAAGCAAAACAATTCTAACTACTTTTAAAATTATAACGAGTTGTCGGGAGAAGTATGACAAGCAAGGACTTTAATGCTAATAACATTACATGTATACGGCCATATTTAAATCAACAAACTAACATAATGTGTAAACGTAACGAAACCATCGCATATAATAAGATATTGTAAGAGTTTTTAATCAATCTTTTTTATATTTCAAGGAACAAATTCATATGATTAAGACAAATATAAAAGCTATATTTACAATAAGCTTACGACCCATCGTTAGTATAATAGTCCATTGTCAATGAAAAGTCGCACGTAAAATATTTATCTACATTATTCGTAAGAGATAGCCGTTATCCTACTTTTGTATTCTGACACGCATTCATTCGTTTTCACGGATAATATTTACTCTTTGGAGATAAAATTTTTCCCTTTTTTAAATAACATATTACTGTTTTAGTATATTTTAATGACGAAATGCTCAATAATTTGAATTTGAAAATATTGATATATTCTACTAGACTACTACTGTATTTGAAGCTAAACATGTTTATGCTGTATTAAAAAACATTTCTTTTTCTCAATAACTGCAATAAATATGATTTAATTTTATAAACTTCCAAGTTTAAACTTTGGAACATCGAGTTTTGATATTTGTATTAATAATTATTACATATGCACTCCCTAAACTGTAATGGAATCGCGAAGACACAGCGTAACTAATGAAATTTTTCGGAGCGTAGATGAGGGTTAATGTATAATTTTCTAAAGATTCTTAACAAAACTAACGTCAAGTATATAGAAATAAGGTTAATGTTATAATATTGAAAACTTAACTTTGAATTAATATTTTGTTTCTAATCGGTCTTCTGTCATATATACCTTACGGCGATGATTGAAATGTTTATTTTATTTAACAGTATTTTAAATTTCATCGTAAAACTAATTTGGTTTCCTTTTAGTTTTCTTGTTTACCCTGCATTGATTAAGCTTTTCACACTATGACACATTTCGAAGAAAAAGACACACACAAAAAAATGACACACTTCACACTTCCTGGCTTGGATTGCACTGGTTCTTCAGTCAGTCCACTTTGATTGGTTGGGTTGGTTCCTTTTTTCTAGCAGCCTTATTGAATTCAAGCGTCGATCTTTCCTATACGTTACGACCTCTTAAATGATGGTGGGTTGGAGAGAGAATTAGGAATTTTCTGTCCAGGCTGTCATCTGAAAAGTTTGTTCTTTCTTATTAATGTCTTATTGTGGAGAATGTTCAAGACGTTCTTATGCTTCGGTTTTGCGTCTGCTGCTTCAACCTTGATTTATTGAGATGAAAGTCAAACATAAATACATAGCTCTTAAAAACTCTCTTCTGTCCTCTGTCTTGATGAATATTTGTTTGCATTAGCGCTGCGGAAGTCCGCACAGAATAATGCTTCCACCCATTCTTCTTCATCAAAATTTTTCACCCAAAACTATGACGAAATAATAGATTAAAATGACAATAATTTTTACATTACATTTTCACAAAATTGTATGCATTAAGGTTGGTAACAATTTTACAAATTTACTGATGATCTATTTTCTGTCAAAATCCACATTAACTGGTTTTAATATCTTTGGATAAAGTAGTAGTAGTAAGTAGTGATAAATCTAGATAAATCTACCAAATTTTTTTATTAGATATTATAATTAATTTATATGAAACTGAATATCTCCGAATACAGATCCAAATTCAGAACTTTATAGCTTAAATCCGAGTGTTCTGATATGTAAATGGATTTTAACTATATCACCCAATCACTATCAAAGCTGTCAACTATTGTTACAATACCGCGAGCAATATGTTCTACTTCACCAATTTCAAGCGTGATTGTATACTTCCATTTAAGCAAACATCACATGCTAGAAGCAAAAGTTATATTGAGTAGATATAAATAGAAAAATAGTCATTGTTTTCCTTAAACAGTTTGCAATAACGCCAAATAGTGATGATACAAAATTAAATATATTACTGTTTTCAATGTAATCCACGCAGTTTGGTGGAATCTATAGACAGAATGAAATCAAACCTCGTTAGAAAATTGATCCAAAAACAGAAAGTTTCTCTGTACAAACTTAAAAAAGAGCTGGGTAATTAAACTGATGTAAAGTTTTTACTATCAATACGGAAACACCCTGACGGAGTATGCCAGGTATGGCATATATAAAAAATAATAACTATACAAACTATTATATATATAATGTCAGATGGCTTATCATATAAAATTTTAATATATCTTACAGTAAACGATAAATATTAAATTATATCAATCTAATCCTATTTAAAATATTTAAAGTTATATCTTTAAACTGAAGATATCAGCTTTTTATTTTACTTAACATATACAGAAAAGCAATAAAATGAGATTCTGCAGTCGGTTAAATCATTTTTTCTTCCGAAAGCCCTAAAATTAAGTATTTCGGTCGTTACGTAAATTCAACTTTTTCTTAAGTCTGAATAAAATTATGTTGTTAGAATCGTCCCAAATCCAAGAGTTCTAATAAATAAATTTACTAACAAACGGCGGAGGGACACCATCCATATTCGATACATTAGTTGATAACAATATCTTTATCCAATAAAATACGAAATTCTCAGACTTGAGCGGAACCTAAAAATATTGAGTACCCATTCACAATACAATGTCCACAATGATTCGATTGGTCCGATATAAGCTTGGCAATTCTTTTAAAACCTAGTGTGCGTTTATAGCACTAGCCTGAGGCACGTGAGAAAATTTTTTTTATACAGTTTATGTTTTTTTTAACATTCTATTTTGTTATTTGGGCCTCAATTTACAATGCGTTGAATTGGTAAACAAAGATGTAATTAAGGGTTGCTTAGACCCACAAGAATTCAAGTCGGTAGGGTTTTAGACCTAATTTAAAGTTTAATATTAAATAATTTTATTAGATTAATTGATTGACTCCACAAAATTGCAGAGTATGATTTTATATTAAAAAAAAGAACAATAAAACTTAAACTTAGACGGAACAGAATTTAAAAAGTTTCCGGTAGAATTAGAAGACCACATAAATAAAAATGCGTATCCTAAATAAACGTTTAAATAATCATGCAAAACGTTATGTAATAAATTAAAACAAAGTTTGTCTGAAGTCGTTTTTCTAATCAGTTAGTTAAGAAATAAATAATAACATTGTTATTCTGTTCCTCGATTGTGTTTTTGTTAAAACGCTTCATATGAAATCTTTGACTGTGTTGGTAAATGAGTATTTAAATATGTTAAATAAAACTGCAGAAGTCAAACAAAACCGTGCTGCAGACGACAACTTCGGTCTCCGAGATAATAGTGTCGTAGAAAATGAAATAATTATTGTATCGGACAGTTTTCTACTTAGGACGGACCTCTGAGAGTGAAAAATCCATTTGCATGGAAATATGACATTAAAAATTTATTAAATATTATGAAAATGTAGTTATTAAAATCTAATAAAGTTCAAACAGCAACCGTAAATTAGAGGCGCCGTTGTTCCTCGAGAGGAAAATAAAGAAAATTCAATGTCATTTCTATAAAAACGAAAATTATAATATCAAAAGTGTTTATTTTATTTATATGATAAGATACGAAGTCTACCAAAATTTTAATTTTTCAGATAATAAAATATAAGTAACAAGTTAGCCAAATTCTTATTGTGTTCTAACTCCATAAGTAATAATTATAAATTAACGATTTTAATAAAAGCCTTTATCAAAGGCGATCTTAATGAATTGTCTAATAAAAAAATGTATATCTACATATTCTTCTAACTTCTTACTCATCTTCAAAACCACCCACTCATTTTTATAATTTTCTCCAAAAATGCTGTGATTTGCAGAATAAAATATAGAACAAAGAGACTGAATAGACATAAAGTAAGAAAATATATGAGGACTAAAAAATAAAAAAAAATTATCAATTATTTAAATATTTTCTGAATTGAAGTTAAGAAACTTAGACACAATTTACAATCACGCATTGAAAAAAAAATCTAGAAACGTACAAGGAAATTAAATTGTTTTAAAAAACAACCTCGACTTCCTTGTTAAATGTACGACGTTATGGCTGGTATAGATAAATTAAGTAGAATTAATGTGTTCAAAAAACTTCCATGGAAACATAACTAAAACCTATAGTAATCGGAGTTTAAATCAAGATTCAAAAGGTATGATGTAGCATTGAGCTATGCTTTGGGATACCGTAATAGAGATATTCATTAATTTATACACAAAATTTAAACGGACTAATACACGGACATAAAGCCGTTCTTATTATAAATCCCTCTATCTATAGAGGGTTTTGAGTATTACAGGTACAATTTAAATCTAATGTGGTAACATTTTACTAAGCTTAACTTTGTCTGCAATAAATGTTTTCGATATTAAGTAACTTTCATTCGAATAAATAATATTTAGGGAACATATATTTATCAAAAAACAAAAGGCTTTTTTATATTTGTTATTCTAAATAGCTAGAGTACTTATTAATATTTTTTTTTTGATCCACTCAAAGAATAATTCAGAGGAATAAATTACTTTAGAATGTTGTAATTAAAATATTTTATGAAATCAAAAACACCATAATCTAATACGTTTGTACGCAAGTTATTCACAAGTCAGTACATTTTGGTGATGATAAAATCAGCCATTTGGTTTATGGGAAATGAGATTATCGCGAATGGTTTTGTTTTGTCCGGATAAATTACTCGTTTGGTTTACAATAGTGATCCGAAAACCGACTGTATTTCAGTTGCTCAAATCAATTGCTTATTTTTGTTTCTCTACTTTGGCTAATATATTTATAAGGCATATTTTCAATAAAATAAATCTTTGTATATTTTGCGTGATAACGCATTACTTCTTTATTTTTAGAATATCTTGCAATATTATTTTTCTCTTTTCATCCATAAAATACATATACATATGTATAGCAAAAAGTCATGACTCCATGTGTAGATATATATTTCTTCTATTTGTACCGTCTTATTTACTTATTTCAAATATGGAAAACGAGCAGATGGCCTACCTGATGGAAGGTAGTCACCGTCGCCTTTTGACATCTGCAACGAAAGAGATGCCGACCTTGATAGTGGGAGAGGGAGAAGAAAGAGTGAGAAAAAGAAAAAGGCAGGAAAAGGCGAAATGAGGAAAAGGGCAACCGGCTCTTTCACTTGTCGGACGTAACGCAGCCATTAAAGATGACTTCACGCCTATCTTCTGTTAGAGGATGGCACTTTCCCGGGCGAGCCATCTCATGTTCAAGCTGTAGCAACTAGATTACAGTTTGGTAGAGCCACCTCTAAATATACCCTTTATGTGTTTATAACTCAAATTTTACTTATTAAGTTTATTTTTAAAAGTAATATGTTAAAAGGGGTTATTAAATACGCGGCAGCTACAAAACATTTAAGTATACTAGTGAGTTAACATTGAATTCAAAGTTTTATAAACAGAAACAAGGAATATAATTCTGGTTGAAGGAATACTTTAAAATATTTACAGTTAAACGAATTTTATGAAAAGTCTTTGACGGTATCGATAAACGACGAGACGAGAAATGTTTTTGTTGGAAAATTTATACAAAATTTTAGTTTGTTATATATATATTCAATATAAATTAAATATACGGTTTCGTAAAATTTAGAATTGTGTTTTAAAACTTTATGAAATATAACGATTATTGAAACAAAACCCGTTTTGTATACTATATATTAATCTAAACTTGTTATATTTCGATATGATTATTATAATTTTTCTCATTTTATGTGGCCTACTTATTTCTACTGTCTGATAGAATGTTATTAGACTTATGATGAAAAATAGAACAAGTAAGATTTTTCATGGTCGTTATTCTTTGTATGTTAACCTAGTCAAGAACGTGTCCGAATTGGAAATGATAAATGAAAAACTATAATTGTTTAGGTAAACGATGAGAAGCCGTACTTAGGGTACATCCGATAAGTTCGGGTTCACATTTCTTATTTTGTCCCATAGTTATCAATCAATTGACTTCCATTTTCTCAGGATTATTATTGACAGTAGGTCTTCGATTTCATGAAAATTGCTTAATAAAAAATTATAAACGAAACTAATATTCAGTAACATAGTAATCCGCAAATTTTTTAGTTTCATTTAAATGTGTCGCGAAAATCTAAGATCTTATTAAAAATTATGAACAATATCACAAAAGTTAAAAAAATTACCATTACGAAAAGGAATTACATTTCAAAGTGTTCATAAGCTTAAACGCGAGGCACTCACACTGAAATCCCACAAAAGGCAAATCTGTTCAACAATTTAAGAGCATATTGCACTTTGAATATGACGACATTCAGTGAATTATGGTTGTATATTTAGATGCTACAAAATGAAATTTAATCTTAATTTCTATGTTTATTTAACATTCATTGCTTTGTATGAAAGCTAATCTTCATAATTACAGACTCCTTTGATATGCTTAATTCTTTGATCCTGTACATAATTATCATTTTACAGCTAAAGGGGATTTCAAAATTGCGTGTACTTGTTTATACATCATTTTTATTAGCTGGGGGCTTTAATACATATTGATTTATACATGTACAAGTATATTTTGTACATTTTACTTTATAATTTTTGCTAATATACATTTGACATCATTACATGAACTTATACACATAAATACATACAACAAAAATTTTTATTTTTCATTATCAAAAAATCAATTATTTTGTCATGCAATAAATATAATTGAATCAAAACTTTTTCTGTTAGTTTGACATTAAAGGATTAATCTCAAATTTTAATTGATTGCTTTTTAACAATACCCATGCTTCAAGAGTTTGCATGAAGACGTAATTAATGATAGGAATGTGTAAACACATTGATTGTATAGGAGAGATAGATGGTAAGGTTTTTATAATTATGATTTATACGTTATAAGCCTGAAATATTTCATTTGTGTTGGTGAAAAATCTCTATTTTATATACAGCCGAAGATATTAAATATTTATTATTATGTGTGATTTCATTCATTTTATAATTATAGTTATATTAATAAAGTTGTCAAGAGAGAAAATAAGATAAGCATTATTGCTAGTATTCTAACTAAAGTAAGCCATGACCTATTTCTTGAAGCGACCTATATGTTCTTCGTATATTTATGGATGTGTTATAAACTTTAACCATTACTACAAAACTACAACAATTAAAATTTACAACAAATATTAATTTTTATTTAATAATTTTCACTCTTTTCACATGTTATTTGATCACAATTGAAGTCCGATAAGGTTTTTTAATAATTTTTATAATTCGTAAAAGTAATGTTTCAATATTTTTATTTGCAAATTGGATTTAAAATTTATTTGGTTCGGCTTTGATCTAGTAATATAAGAAACCAGGCCCTTTAAATGGAAATACTGTGTTTTTTTGATTTATAAACATTAAAAATATTTATATTTAATCTCGTAGAACAGAAGATAGCAATTAAATTCATATTTTTTAGTATATTTTGAAGTAAGCAGACACACATAAGATAACTATATGTCTTTAGTAAGAATTTTTCATTAAATAAAGTACACTTTGACCATTTGATAAAAATCAAACGAGCTGCATGCATGGAGTGAAGCTATTAGATTAGCCTGGATAACTTCCAACAGTTTGCAATTCAAATAATTTTATAAGGATAGTTCACTTGAACCGAATCCTAGTAATCTCTATCTTACTGTACATTTTTATGCGTTTCGGAAAATATAATTAGCAGTGTCGAAAATGGCCAAACCAATAGTAAGGCGTTACAACTTAATAATTCCCTGTCCTGGGTTGGTTTAAAATTGTGAGGTGAGAAGTCAGTCAAGAAGAACACTTCTGTCCAATTGTTAATATTGAATTATTTGTGTATGTGAAATGTCTCAAAACCCAATTGCAATGAGCCGGATATAATAATTAAATAGTTCTTAAACCAGTTATATTTTTTAAAATGGCATTTTCGACACAATGTAGGAGGAGGTATTTTAAGGTGTATTTTAAAATAAACAAATTAAACGAAAATTGCCAAACCAATAGTCAGGTCATACCACATATAATAATCAATATTTAATAAGAATTCATTTATTAAGAGGAAATTGAGCAACTGGCTTACAGAGACAGAAGTAACTTAAACATGATGTTACTTGACCTGCATAAGATTATTATACGTCTGTCAAACCATTGAAATACGTTCTATCGGACAACTCTACAAGTATAGTGATTCAATTTAATTTCATTCTGAACAGCCAGCTCCAAGTTTCATAAATCGTCGTTGTTCTGTTGAAAAATTTGTATGAACATAAAATTACATCAAAATCATTAAAATGTACAATATTAATGATACATGATACATGAACATTATTTATCGTTACATATTTTTTACATATAATAATAAATTTGTTGAAATTAAATTAAATTGTGTAGTTTAGACAGATATAAATAAATATATTGAAAGTTCTTTCATATAATTTATGTACAAACGACTGTTCATTTGTGCGGATAGGCTACAGAATCAAAATATTTGTATATATTTCATGAAACATTTTCTATAAAATATTTCAAATGTTTATTTCAATAAAGTACTAATATAAAGAGTATCCTGAATAGGATTATATGGAATGAAATTATTTTAAAAAATCTATTGAATTTATTGCACGCGTTTATTTATAGATGTATAAATATTTAATGATAGCAGATGTGTTTACTTTTCAAACATTTGTCTTGACACAAGCGATGTCTTTTAAAAATATATTATAAGTAACATTTAATTCATTTCAGTATTTATAAGTTTGAATTAGTATATATCTCCTGTATACAAAATTCGCAACTACCGTCAATTAGACTTTTGTAGTCGCCTACTACAAAAGTGACGGTTAATGATAATTATAACTAATAAGATCTTAGATTTCCGCGAGATATTTAAATGACACTAAAAGATTTCGTTTTAACTAAAATATTTACGTTTAACTACCATATTTACGTCGGGATAATGTAGTTTTAAATTAATAAAAAACGCGTAGTAAATCCGAAATATTTTCGTTTCAAATTATAACTAGTTACATCGGATTATTCTATCCGAATTGACTAAAGATAATACACGGAATATTTGTAAGCGATCGTTCGGAAATTGTAAATATACCGTGAAAAACAGTTCAATAACAAAGCCGTCATATAATTACTAATATATTTGTATTTGACGGATTATATTTCATACTCATTACTATAATTTATGTCCTCCTCACTACTTGACAACATTTATATATGAATTCAAGTGTTTAAAAATATTTTCTATTCACAATAGATTCTGAAAAAATGTTTATAAAAAAGAACGTTTACTTTACCACAACAACCCTTTCATTGTATTATTTAAACGTACATGTTAAAGAAATACGACAGATAAGAAAAATATTTTATTAACTCTATCGCTAAAGGGTTAAGTGATTAAAATGTATTTCAAAATGTCTTTCAGGACAAATCATGTTCAATGTAGACTCATATTTTCATGACAGAGGTATCGCTTTTTAAATTTTGATCTTAATTTTAACCTTTTAAGAATTAATTCATATTTTTTTGTGTTTTCAACAAATGTCATATTTCCTTACAGACGGCGTTCTCCTCTATATCATTATAGCGAACATTTTGGAAAATTTTCAACACGTTCTGCTTCTTTAATTTTTACTAAATGGTTTTAAATACAATAGTCATTAAGAAAGGGGATTGTATCCAGAAATGAGAATATAGGAATATTTTATATTTGACATTCCATATATTTTAAAAAAGTAAAAAAAAAAATAGAAAAAGATTTGATTTACGAGCAGATTTGCCGATTCTTACGTTACCAGTGACCGTTTTATAGGGCAGTCAAATTACTAGCCTCTGTATCTCCTGGTTCTATTTTCAGTTGGAAAAATAAGTGATCGTAATATTGTTGGTCATCTATAAGTGATCGGTGAAGGAAAATTTAGCAAAAACCTTTATATCTAGAGAGAAGTTCTAAGATAAGAAGCTAAGAAAAACCGAATTGAAAGACGTGTTTGACCATGCTCAAAATCATTACAATGTTTGGATAGGTGACTTATGCCAAGAGCGGGACTAAAGAGACGTTATACAAACTTACTTTATTTTAAATAGTAGCAACCTTCTTTCCTGTTTAATTTGAATGAAAATTATACGGCCTCAATGAGCCGCTAATTTTGAAATAATTTTTAGAGGACAGTATTTATAAAGACAGTTTTTCTATTTCACAAATGAAATATGAAGTATGATTACGTCTTAAGGTAACGAATTATTTGTTTCCAATTTTTATATTCAAAATATTACCGATAAACCAACATCTCATAAAGAGTGTGTAAAGCCTTTGAATATGGTTTACTGCGAAGTATTTTTACAAAAGAGAAAACCTATTATCGATAAACCCATATAATTTTTTTGTTTCAAATATTTGGCAATACTAAAAAATATATTCATATACCGATATAGAGAGAAATCTTAAATTCTTTAGACTGTTTTGTATTTGAAATGGCTCCAGACAATCACAAAAGTGCTTTAAAATTTAGGGGGAATTTAAGTAGTTTGGGATTGAGTTTAAAATATTTTCTATAAATCGTCGGTAAAAAGATATTATGAAAAAAAAAAATTATAACATTAACGAAAAAGTAAAAATCTGAAATAAGTATCAAGATATATTAATTATTGTAATGTGATGTAATGAAATGTCAGTAATTTTAAATAATCAACTTCTGTCACCAATGTTCAGCGCCCTAGTCAGGAATCATAAGCAGTTAAGAGGTATTGGGATGTGGTATCCTTCTGTGTGGGTATCATTTCTAAGGAACTAATAGAGTGTCTCAACAAATAGCAGTGGGAGTCACAAGTTAGTCAGAGACACTTAGCGGACAATTGCTCGGTATTACGAGCGATGGCTTACCAAAACGATTCCGGTGTTTCTCAAGGAAAGAGAAACAAATAGAACTAGATTTTAGTGGATGTCAGCTTCCAGTAACTTTGACCCGTTTTCGGTCGGTGCGGTAAGTTGTAGGGATAATGTTTTCTCAATAAAGTTAATACAAGTACATTTTGTATTGAAAAAAATCCTATATTTTATAATAACAGTATTTGGGTATAGACTTTTTTCAGTAAAAAAATTCTCCCATCAGTATTTACACAGGTAAAACCTACTCCAATCCCAGCTTCAATCAAAAAAATATTAATACTTTGGAACTGCGTAACATGCCAGTCTGGTAACAGGTCATCCGCTTTTTATTAAAAAAAAGTTTTACAGCAAATTTTCATAGCCCTTATACAAATCTAACCAATAAATTTTAAGATTTCATAAATATTAATAATATAAAAAAAAAACATTTTAATATGATTTCTATAAAATTTAAATCATGGTTTCTATTTTTTGAGAAACAATTTTGTAAATAAATAAACAAAGCACTTAACGATTTCCACTTAAAGTTATATAGCATTTCAATGAAATGTAAAGTTTTAAAAGAGCGAGATAATATATAAGTAAATTAATTATACCTTTCAAATAATTTATATAAATTGGTTAAAAACCTTTTAAATATAAATTTATTGATATGGTGTTTAAAAAGGATTTTTCTTATATTTACGCGGGGTATAATAATAAGTTTTGAGGTAAATGTAATAATGAATCATAGGTTTTAAGGAAGCACCGCCGTGGTCATAATGACTTAATGAATAATAATGTCTGGACGATTTATTCGCTTAATTCGGAGTAATAAAGTTAAAATATAACTAGCGTTGGACAAACTTGAACTTGTTATTATATTAATTCACTTTGCTTTTAAATATGATACATTTAATGATATAGTAATAAATAATGAGTCGGCTTAAAAGTGCTGAATATACAGAAACAGTTTTTGTTGTGATCGACTATGCGGACATTTTGGATGTAAGCCACATTCCACTTTTTATATTTCATCGAGCGTACCCATTGAAAACGTTTAATAAATGCCAAATCGTTCCGAACATTGTTATAAAATATGTAACGCGTGTTGACTGTCAAATGATGTTACTGATTGCATTACAAAAGTATTTACGTCTATCGGCATGATGTTATTTATGTTTTTAATACACCAATTTTATATACACAGCTTATTATATAACATTTTTCATCGAATTAATTTCTTAAACAAAGTTTGAGACAGCCTTTACTATATTATATTATCTGTTTAGTATTTCACTAGCACTGACATGAAGGAATGACATGAAATTTAATTTTTAAGTTGTGTTGTGTTGCCTACTATAAAACTACTACAAAAACAAACAGTATTTCGACATTTCATAATATGCAATCATTAACATATGAAAATTAACAGCATGTCATTAATCAGATAAAGCAATCATTTAAATGAAACTAATATATTTCGAATTTACTAAACTATTTTTATTACTCTAAAACTACGTAATCCCCACATTTCGGTTACTTTTCAGCAATCGTGATCACAGGCAGACGAGATATGAGATTAAAGCAATCCTACTAGTAGAAGTGAAAGTAAGAGCCAAATAAATTTAATCAAAACTTTTCATTGTTCTGTCAGAATTTCTATTGGATAAATAAAATGAAAATCGCTCATCTAGCAAGTTGTTCATAAAATGCACACTTTCTCAGCATAATATACTAATATATATTCCAGTTTTTTTAATACACCGTAATATAAATAGAATAATATACATTTATTAATCTTTTCGGTCAAATTTATCTCTCATAATTTTTTACTTTGGAAACTATAGCAGAAAAATTTGTTCTATCAAGAAACAGATTTATAATATGGATAAAAGCTATGGTTAGATTGTAATTTTTTAATATCTGAAGCTGAGCTCAATCTACGAGAATATTACGGAACTGCTATACGTCCAATATAATTATGTAATATAATATTTTTATTGTTTCTCCATTCCAATTACCTCTACGAAGCTTATTCGGTATATATATTTAATTTGAAGGCGTATATTTACTTAAAGCTATTCAATTCATTCCAACCTAAGTCACACGTGACACATTTTGTACTGACAGATTTGATTAGACTTGTATAGGAAAGGTATTAACAATAATATAAAATCTCCACGTGTATAAAGTGGCTTATGGACATGACAATCAGAGCCTTTTACAAATATTAGTATGTTTCAAATGGTTGAATAAAACATGTCTACCTTTTGTGTTAGGCTAATATTTAAATAGTTCAGTACTTTTCGTATCTTGGTATAAAGTATACAGCCACAAAACTCAATTTTTATCCTTATATATTCCGGTTATCTTCTATAAATATCTGTAGATGTATCTAAGAGTCAGACCGCATTACTATTACCGGTACACTTCAATTTCTTTAAGTGTTTTTCGGTTTATGTGTGAGGTTCTTGGCTTCACAATAAAATAAAGGTTTAAAGCGCTTTTCATATAGCACCGCTCGCAGTGGCGTCTTGAGACTATTTTAGGTGTGAAAAATACTACTTACCGACGCGAACTTTATTGTCGGACTCGTTTAAATGTATGTATTTTCAAAAGACTTACAGAATTACTTCCTTTTTGAATATTTAAAACAAATATTTGAAAACAACACTCTTTAAAACATTGTTAAATAAGATAATTTGATATTATTTATAGTTATACATATTTGTATGCTTTTCGTATAACACGTATATAACTATGTATATGTGCGGGTCATAATGGTAGTGCATTCTTTTTTTTTTTCACTATTTTTTTCACTATACTTCATAACTTGCATCATTAAACCGTTTTTACTTTCATCATTCATGTATATCGAGTGTGATACATACTAAGCTGTAATGTACAAATTATGGAATGAAATCGTATATGAATATATAGCTTCTCGGTTGCTTTTTGTTTAAATAGTGTACTTCTCGCATCAGACGAGCTGCTTGATAACTTATTGGGGTGACGGATGAAGCGTGATTTATCCATCCTAATTACTCTAGTTTACTTCACCAAAACTTTATTTGAATAAAATTTATATTGCATTAATTAGACATAAATTATAATTAATTGCAATAAATTTATAAATTTTATTTTATATCCGTAGAAGATACATCTTCATCTATGTGACCATAAAATATATTTTTTTTATCGGTTTCATCAAAAATGTTATGTAAAAAATTTATTTTGTTTACTGTATATTCTATAACACATATAAGTTAATATGTACATATATGA
>DVQP01000995.1:0-17887 GCA_018231745.1 Danaus eresimus | reverse complement strand
TATATATAAAATCCAGATAAAAAAGTAAGTCGTTTTAAAAACCTAATGCAATACATCTAGTGGGAGTAATTTTTTTTCCTGCATATGATGTCACTTTCAAAGCTCACTATGTCTATCACAAGTTTCGCCCGCAAGACGTACGACACCTTTCTTCCTCGTCCACTAACCTATTACTGATGTGCGAGAATTCATGAATGAAAAAACTTTAACGCCCCGTGTGCTGTGAACTGTGATGTCAACAAGGACTAAGCAAACTGACCAGAAGCAAGAAAATACCAATTGTATTTCGATTGGAATTTAAAACAATTTGTAAGCTATAGATGAAAAGAGTCCTACTTTAAGTAGTTTATATATATGTGTTTTAATGTTTAAACTTTCACGTCAACTACAATATTAGTAATGTTTATGTATTCGCGGTTTTAATAGCTACTGGTTAACTGAACATTACTTTTCCAATAAAACGAAAATCACAGTGCATTACAGCTTAGTCTGTTTGATAATAATTTGGAAACTTTAAAATCAATTTCGTCAGTCAATCTACGAGTCATTTAGGACATCTGCAATATACTAGATTCATTTATACATATAACAATATTATTTATTAAATTTTATGATCATTACATAATAATAAATAAGTTATGTTCACATACTTTTAGCAATTATCAAGCTACTACGAAGCATTAATTTAACTTTATTTATTTATTGTATGAATGTTTATAATAAATAATTAATTTAATAAATAACATGATAAACAGTATATAACGCGATCTATATTTATATACAAGCCCTATATATTACAAGAAAGCAACGTAAGTTTGTTGCATCCGACGTAATTAAACACTACATTTCGACGACTGTCTATGTGTCATAAGGAAACCGCCGTGAAGGTCGCGCATAACAAAGCCACAGAGCGTGTTAGATTTACAGCGTTATTAATATTCATGGCGTTTTTAAGCATTTGCTAATTACCTAGAAAACGGTAATACTTATGAAGATTTTAAAAACTGTGACTCCCGAGAGCCATGCTGATAGAATAACATTACATTGGAAAACTATAGATGACTAGTAAAAGTGAATACAGCATACATCGGCGTGAAGTGTCCCCCTCGCCCCTTAACCCTCGTGACAGATAAGACATGCCGCCGCCGACCTTGAACCTGACCTATGTGAGGATACTTCCTCATTTGATATATTAGCGCGAGCGCCAGATGAACCGTCTGTGAGACGAGGACAGTTAATAGCGAGTAATGTACATCAAACTGATAGTATGTACGTTAACGTATCGTTAAAGCGACTTACACGTGCCGACGTTTGTAAACAAGGTGCCATGTGTTATTATGCAATGTACGTTATAGACGAGTTAAAATGCATTATGTACACTTAAAATACAAACGGACGGTGGTAAGTTTAAAAAAAAAATGTATTGACTCACTTGTAACTGTTTATATTGACATTAAAACTAACGAAAATGTCATAGTCTTGCTAATATCGGATTTCCCTGGATTGTACACGATCTAACGTCATAAGTATAGTTGATTTTCTAGGAAGCACAGAACATTGGAAAGTGGTAAAAAAAATCATTTAAACTGTCCCGTTTCAATAATAATTCAACACTAAAAGTAATTTACATTTCGAAAATATTTGCACTTTTCGAACCAAATAGCAATAATATTAGATTGTTAGTTTGAGACCTACACTCCTCTACTAACAAAGCATGTTTCTGACCCAATCAATGGCATCGCTAAATAAATCGAACTCACTGTTTTTTGGTGGTAGAGCTTAGTTGTTAAGTAACTGCAGCTCGAACATTAGCTGGCTCGACCGGGGAAGTACCAGCCACTCACATAAAATCATCCTCGTCCGATAAGTGACAGAGCCGGTTGCCTTTTCCCTGTTCCCACCCTTTTCTGCTCTTTCCTTATTCCCACTTCTCTCTTTTCCTCAACAACCAAACTTGGCAACCCATCCACAACATCTTCCATGTTTCAGATGTCCATGGTTTTCATTTGCCAGGTTTTTTTAATGAGATATATTAAAAAAAACCTCACTCCACAAATTTAAGACCAGGTTATTAAATATTAATCACCAGAAATAATAAAAAAAATATCTTTGGATTAATATATCTTAAGTTTAAATAGATTAAAATTTACTTTATAATATTGTTAAAGTTATTAATATGTCAACAATGAGGCTGTAGGAACGTTCATAGTTAGTATACACAGACGCTTTGTTAGTTTTCGGGCTCCAAGTGAATCTGGTCCGAGCAGATTTCATAGCATCGTTAGCTATGGTATGTTAATAGATTATTTCACATATTAGAGTAATATAAGAGATATAAACGGTTCTCTTTGTTTTTATATTTTGATGTGTTTTATTAGTAAAAACAAAGTTAATGAGTCAAGAGTTACTCAGTTTGTGCGATTAATAAGTCGTCTTGTCAGACTTCGTTAATATTATGTTTGAAGGAGAAAATGTTAAACTATTAAACTATTTTTATATTAATAATTGGATACCGAAAGAAACGCTGTTCAAATATTCTAAAGCAGAAAGTATTGTCAAAGTAAAATATATATAAACTAATAATATGTTATGTGTGCGTCATGTACACTTTGTTACGGTATGTTTAGTAAAGTTAACATATAATACTACAGATGGAAGAGTTCGGGAGAGGGCCGGCGACCGCAGCCGCGTTTTACACCCCTGGCTGTGTGAGGAAGATAATCATACAATAACAACTTAAGTTACAACACTTAGATGCTTTTTGGGATATTGATTTAATATATACATTAATAATGGATGTAACAACTGAAACGGTTGCCATTTTAACCGAGAGGTCATTAAACAATGAGTGACCATAACCATCAAGGAATGTTTTGTGCTCCGAAGATAGCTAACATTGATGAAATCACAAACACAAAGGCCATGTCCCTGTCAAGCATGTCAACTTCACTCCCCAACCAAACCTGCACATAATAATCTGCACCGAAATTCATGTCCAAACTAACAATACTGCGTCCTATCTAACAACATTTGGCAACACATAATAACACATAAACCGGTGTGGGAAATGTGAAATTGATAATTTGCATTAGTGGTAATCCCACAGGGGGATTTATTTCGCAGCGCGTATCAGTCCGACGTATAACATTAGGCGTTATGTGATGAAATAAAGACATATGTTCCGATTGGCCAATCAATTAATTTGATTGCACGGGCGGACGTTTATAGAAAGATAATTGAAAGGTTTTTAAAAATATTATACGTATTAATGAAGTTACCGACGAGCTCGACAGAATTAGCGTTCGAGGATGAAGCTTTGAAGCATTTTATATAGCATTTTTTTCATTCTAAATCTTGACTCTTATTTCAATGTGTTATTTTTAAATCTGAAATTAATTTTAATCGATTAATGGCTAATACAGAAACGTTTGCTTGCGGCTTCAATAAACGATCATTGATACATTCACAATACTTTAAATATTGTATGACTTTAATGATAAAATTTTAGTTCATTATAAAACCGGATTGGCAGCTGTTGACAGAAACCTTAATGACGTACTTAAAAGATTTTTAGCTATATTTTATTTAAAACCTATTAAACTATGAAATAAGGAATTATAAAAGACGTTTTGAGGGCTTGAAACTATAGGTATATCATTAAAACGCACTTGGATATTGGCGTGTATACTTTGTGTGGAAGATAACGCAGACGAAACTCCAAAAGGGAGGAATAAAATCAGTCAATACAAACATATGTTAGAATAAGTTGAGAACTGCACAGGACAATGTTAATATGAGTTATATTCTGTTAAATACAAAGTTGCAGCTTAGTTGTTGAACTTAGCCCGCAAAAGATCTCGTCTCCGGGAACGCGTTTGTCCTCTTATATAAAGAAAAATTAATGCATCATTCGCTTCCGTAACTTCAATTGGAATATGTTCTATAACGCAAAATAATGAACAAAGCAACAACTAAGTTTCACAAAGACATGTGGTGAAAGTTTAATTTCTATTTATTCTGATTAAGTATTCCGGCTGGTACAATTTTTATGATGTTGATAAAAAAAAAAGAATTGGATACCCTTCATTTAGACCCAGCCTTCCCACTCCAAGCTCGCATCGTCAGACTACATACGGGGCGTTAATAGTTTATAATATATAAGTTTTCACACGTACTAAGGTAGGTTATTGAACGAGTTATAGGACACGCTTCGCATGATGTGATTGAAGCAAACTTGTGCTATGCCTTGTGCTATGTAACATTAACGTAACTTTGCTTGATAGCTATTATATTAAATATTATTATTGTTTATAAATATATTAATTTTAGACGTTGATAGTCGTGACGGCCTGGAGGTTAAATGATCCTCTCATGCATGAGAGCGTTGGTTCGAAACCTGGCAAGTACCAATGTGATTTTTGATAGTCATATGTACTTTCTAAGAGTATTTATACACCACTGACAGACGGTGAAGGAAAACATCGTGAGGAAACCTGGAATTATAATCACATTATAAGTTTGAAATCGCCAGGACATCAACGCCAACATCGTTTTTGAAAAAATATATAATGTTAGCTTTCGTAATAAATGACGAGACAAACCAGCACGTTTCACGCGAGGTGACGCTTGCTGACATTTAGATAGAAACTACGAGGAAAATAGTTAAGGATACAAAAAATAAATTGTGCAAGGTGTGCCTCCGCCGAAGAAGTAAAACTTCGTAATTTTGGATTAAAACAGGAAGGAGTAGCAAGTAGTGTTTAAGGATTTTTCTTGTGTTTTTTTGACAGTTAATTGCCCGCATGCGTTCTCTCAACCAGTCTATCCTCCCCTCCCCTCCCGGAGCGTTAGACGTTTAACGCAACCTTGTTGAAAATAGCATAAGGTGTTTCTTTTCAATATATAATCAAGAATCCAAAAACCTTATATCATTATTTATAGGTAAATACTGACGCGAATTCTTTATTTACATTCATTACGTTATATATACACTAAAATTCAAAAAAATCATTGTCCAATATTCAATTATGCCAATATTTGGTGGGTTCCACGTGATTTAGTTTCAGCAAATATTAAAACAAGGAATTCTTTGTTTCATTTCACATTAACAAAATATTTCATATATTTTTAACAAAAAAACGTTTGCTTTGTAGGGAAAATTGCATTTTCAATAAACTAGTATACTACAAAGGTATCCAATATCAATTAGAGATCTCATAAAGCTGGTTAAAAATCTAATGAATTGATTGCAAAAAAAAGATAGAATGTGTTCTCAAACAATTAAAATTTACTAGTGGTCGCCCAGTGCTCGAAAATCAATCATAAGTGAAAACCAAAAGAAACAATTTGACCACAGAGTGGTATGCGTGTACGAATATTTGTATATGTGTGTGTGAAATTCATGATAGTGTGTGTAATGCTTTATTTATTGATCTATAAGCATTATTATTAAAAATTATTAGCCTTCTGCACTTCTCCGTCACATAAACTATAAGCGTTCCAATTTTTATGGTCCTGTGTCCGCGCAATTTCCGTAAGAAAGAGTCCAGAGTTTTTGCATCACGTATTAATATATAGATGAATTTTTATTACTAGGACTGCGTTTATACGAATTAATCTTAGTTGCTATAAGATCCAGTTTTGAAACATATACATCTAAATTCACTTATTATAAAATAAAGTAATGACATGCGTCATCATTGAATACATTATACAATAGACTTTTAATAACACATTCTCAATCACTGTGACTTATCTTAAATCTTTCGTATAAACATTCATGAGTAATTATTGAACTAACTAGGTACAAACATACGTACACGCTTTCAACATAGTCGCTCCGATGCTAATACAGCCAGAGATGAAGCAATAGAAGAATTGTAGTGAATTAATTAAAGGTAACCAGAACATTGATGATAGTAATCGATGAGTTGTTGAAAGATATCCAAGGAATTATCATAATAACGATATAAGTGTTTTTTTCGAAGCCGATCCGTGTTTATGGTGTGATCTTTGAGATTTTTTTTTTTTATTTGCATTTCATACTAAAAGCATTTCCAAATGCACTATCAAAGGGACTTATTATTTTCTAAACTTTGTATGTCATATTAAATCAAACTAATATATTTCGACGTATAAAAGAAAAGAATTGAAAGACATTAACATTACACATACATATACATATATATATCTATGTGTGTGTGTGTGTGTGTGTGTGTGTGTGTGTGTGTGTAATAAACGAGTATCACGATACAATAATTCTCTTTCACCTTCAACGATCACTTCCAATCTTATCAATGAAACTTATCAAATACATATTTAAATGATAACTTCCTCGTATTAAATGAGATTGACTTTCAAACTGCTGCAACGTAATGTATTACTTGAATACATCGTGATGTAGTACAATCTATTTGAGATACAAAAATATATAATCTAAAGATGGGCGTACAATTGATGAAAAAGGGGAAATTTATATCAATTTTTTTTTGTATATATGTCTGTACGTTTATACGTACGTATTCATTGATGTCATCAGTAGACTAATAATTGTTTTGAATCTTGATTGAGCGTCTTAAAATGTTGTTTCGAATGAAAATTAATAAACAGTGTCGAATCAATTTCCAGTGACGGACGGAAAAGCTCAGATGGAGTCGAGGATTGGCTCGGATGAAAATATTTGACACAGAAATTATTTAGAAATCTTGATATTATTAAGAAAAATACCCTTAATATTGGATATAAACTTAGTAGATTCTTCATTTAATAAATAAATATAACAGTTTAATTAGCATTCGAGTGGAGTGATATTGCATTCAAATATTTACTTCCTTCTTTCCGTACTTTTTTCTTCTCTATTTACCCTCCATACATCATAGAGTTATTCATAAACAGTAAGTATTCAAACAAGAAATGCCTTCTTGAAAATGAATTTAAAAAAAAAATCTGCCTTCATATTTTAATCTATCGTCTCGGAACATAGTCGACGAGTTAGAAAAATAATGCTACCAATTGTCAGCTATCCAGATATCATTGTGTTCTGTATTGTGACGCAATTAGTATTAATTTGAATAATTAATAAAATTTACATTTAAACATCGTGATCATGAGATTGTTTCTTGCTTATATTCTTGACTTTATAAATGATTGTGTCTAAGAAAATTTGTATGTTAAAGTATTTTTTGTACTGTTTGTAAAATTTCACGAAATTAATAATTATTTATTATTTAGTAATTCTAAAATATATTAAACAAGACTCTTATGACTTAACATGTGAATAATGTAACTTTTTTTGCCGTTATTTATTAATTTTAAATTACATTTTCAAGGACGTTAATTCTGAGCTGTTGGATTTAACCTTGTGAAATTTTCCGTTCAGACTGATGAAGGTTTATGTTACACAATAATTGTTATATGAATTTAAAGAAGATATAAATAAATTCACGTTTCCAAGTGAATCTTATGCTTATATGTACATCAAAAGTTAATTTAGATGAAAATATTGGTAAAAACACGTAGAGCTTGTTACAGCTAAGCTAGCATATACATCGAATTCGTTAAGATATTTTTTTTTATGAAAGTTCGTTGAATATGATACTCCTCATGTTTTTGAAAGCTCTGATAAGAGGAGTTTAAAAACCGACGAACCCACTGAAAACATTTAATAGTGCAGCATATGATAGGTTGAAAGACAGAAGCGTATCGGATATCGTGTTTCCAACTAGCCAAATTAATATTTTAAATAACAAACACAACGACAAGAACAACAGCAGTTGATGGGGTAAATTTTCAACGCTGCGAGTCTCATGACTACAATGCCTAGATTATTTACACAGTTCTATATATAACAGTAAACATTGAACTTCTTGGTACATTCATATGCATACCCTTTAACGTTTTCACATATAACAGTGATAAACCTTTAAATAGTACTCCATAAACGTCCTAAACCTTTTAAAGAATAACTACTATCTAATCTATATGTTTATGTTTAACTTATGTTACATAAGTCTATTGTATACCCATCTTTTTATATATCAGGAGTCACCGCCAACAACACCTCAGACAGAAGTTCTACTAATACGATAAACAACAAAGATATCCGACTAAAAACTAAGATTTCTTCAATTAAACGGGCGTAGAGAATTGTTTGTGAATATAAAAACATTAAAATAAATGGTTGATTTACAAATAGAAGAGTGTATTGTTACAGGAGGAATCCAAAACGTGATAATGTAACTGTTGGTGACAACTGTAGCAACTGGTCACCTGGCTGACGCGAAGACCACTGACGTAACAGGTCGTAGAAACGTTCCAGGGGTGACAGTCTCTCACTTACAACACTTTGGAAATGAGACGCGACTGAAGTCTACAACGATATTAATTGATCACTGCCATTATATATGCTTAACGATTCGAGAAGACAGAACTAAATTATAAAATCGAGGTGTCAATGTGAATATAGGAGCTTTATTAAAAAACTATAAAAAAATTAGAATTACGTGTCGTGTATCTGCATGAGATTACGCTGAATGATAACGTCTGAGATTGTTGGCTTTATTCAGAATTGTGTTGTTATGACGTGATTAGCCTGATTGTAGTGTTACAAGTTTGATTTAGAAAATATTTCATGAAGTTTCACAGAAACAGATGACACAACTACTTGCACGATATTATTCAAATAAAGCGTCCCACATATGACGTAGACGTATAACATCATTGAAATGATACGTTATTAATCGTGATTTAGGACAAAAAATGTTTTATGCGTGTACAAGTTTTGTTAAGCGTTTGATATGTGACCGTATAGTTAAGAAGACGTTCAAACGCCAACTACTTATTATTATTGTTTCACTATTTAGTAAATCAATACATGTTTGTCAGATAAATATTAAATAGGCCATCAAAATATCAAACCAACGAGCGATTTGTAAATCTCTTACCCAACGATTTATTTTTTTATATGATAAGAAAATCGTTTTCGTTCCTGTCTCTCAATGTTTAAACGTTTTTACATCATAATGAACAATAAATATAAATGCCATAATTGAGTGTAATGGAGACCTATCAAATTCTCCGACTTCCCAGCTACTTCCATGAGGAGTTATATTTAAGAGACCGACCGAAAACAAAGCCACACTCGCATTTATTCAGCGTCCGGTTAATAATAATTTTTACGGACATATTTGTTCAACTGATCCAACAATGACACACCTCTACATACGCGACACTTAATAAATGATATGATAATATTAAAATTAAAGTATAGAAAGAAAAATATATGCAGAGAGGGTATGATTTATGAGTGAAACATAAGATTAATCCCACTTCATACACAGTTTTGCTTTACAAAAAAAAATCTGTATTTTAAGCAGCCCATAAGTTAAAAAAATTTATTGCAAATCAATTAATGACAGAGTAACAGCACAGCTTGTTTCATAATGTGTTTAATCGAATTCGTATCACAGAAGGCCTTGACCCTGACGTTATTTTGAACACTGACCAGTTTTCGCGAAATATTTAGAATATTTCCCGATAATATTGTGTCGTAGAATTTATCTTAAATCCGTAACGCAACAAACAAATCTCTTACATGTTTATAATGAAGGAATTTCAAGATTTTTTTTACAATAAGTCGCCTGAATCTGCTTCCGGGGCCAACTGCTGGCATCGGGCGAGGAATATAGTAATATCTACGATGGTGAAGTTCAGACGTTACTCGTAAATTTCATATAGTAATTGGATTATTATAGCTTGTTAGGTTCTCAGAATAACCGGCACAGCCACAGTTTCAGTCGGTAATTACTGTTCAATACTACACACATATTTCCCTGATTAATATATTTTCGAAGCGTATTATTCGATTTAAAGATTTTTTTATATCTTCTTACTAAGTACGCCGATTCTTGTGATGCTTGAATCGAATTACCAAATTTGCAATTTTATAGTCATTATACAATCAGACCCATCCTGTAATCATTTTTTTAGTGAACAAAGGATCTTGATCGGATTCCAGGCGGCTTGTGACAGACGATGTAAACAGTTTCAATACAATTTTAGGACTTTTTTTTAAATAATCAATGACATCAAACTAAAAATTACTTTTAATTGTCAAACATAATTTATAAGCAACGTTTAATAGTCCATCGTATTGTAAGAAAATACAAAATATCCAAACAAATTAATTATATAATCTTTTAAATGAAAATAGACGTTATAACTTTTATATCACAATCGAAACGAACCATTGAACGGTTTACAAATCTGTCAAATAAATACCTGCCATGTCCGTAACGCGTCATAGCGCGAGGCTGCGGCCTCTGCGCCTGGTTTCTCTACCTGCAAACAGAGCAGCTCACTCAAATCACATAGCATCGTCTTAATATAACTATCCATTCACAAATCAAACATAATAATTAATTTACTCGATGCACAACATCGAAATCTCCAAAATGACATGTGATACGTCTCTAACGATCAAACATTGTTGTACAGAAAATTTACTAAAACAGAATGTAAATGGAAATATTATTTTTTGTGTAATATCGCGATGTATATAGATTGAGCGAGAAGACGGTGGGTGCAGATCGTTCTGGATACAGTGTTGTGTAACGTATAGAGGATGTCTCATGAAACATACATCGAAGTATAATTCCACGATTCATAAAAAATCATACACATAACGAAACAGAATTTATAAAAACCAAATGCGGACCGCGCGGTCATATGGAATGTAGGAAGCTTGTGGAAGCTTGTAGAAGACAACACAGATAACATAACATCCGAGCTGTTTGAGCCGCCCGTGCTCGGTAACAGCCCGGCTCAGCTTCCTCTACATACTAGCAAAATATTACTAACAGTGTTTATAAATTTAATCAAAAATGCTGCTGTACGGGTTTTTTTCCTACACAAGTATAATCATACTTAAAGCATACTTAATTTGTTCGTTCTCGATTACGTCACACAATCGATCACGTAAACAACTTTTATGGACCCGTAATTAATTTCTTTGGAAGTCATATTAGTTTTTAGATGAATATTTGTAAATTTCGCTGTCCGTCTGCCACGACAATGTTAACTAGGTCTGAATTGAACACACGAGATTGTGATAACGTATTCTTCGGCGTGTTTCATATTAATATTTTTTCATATAATCACGTAAAATGTAATCGCTAACCGTAATTCCACTTGCGCTACTTATTCCTTTATATCAGATAGATGTATATTATAATTGAAGATAAGTCGAAATAGAATTTTATTAAGAACTAATATAATAATAAATATTTTCAGGTTTTTTTTTCAAAATACATCGGTCTAAACGTGTTTTTATAGGCGTCGGGTGACATTCATGACGATGGAAACCGATCGTCAATCGGCTGGTCAAGATAATCTGTCCGTGAGATTCGTTAGTGGCATTATGTTCGTTAGCGTCGCATTCTTTTACATCGAGAGGATTTATATTTGTTTTGATACGTGAAAAATGATTTGAGTGTAGCCGCTGCCATTAACGTAACCTATGAAACAAATTAAATGATACGTGCAGTAAAATTATTTCATTGAAATCTGCGTAAGAGTTGCATTAAACAAACAATGTTTAACGTCACTGGGTTATAGAGATCAATTCGGATATAGGTATGAATAAAAAACAAAATATGCCTGTCACATATATACCAATATAGATTTTAAACGCGGATTTACCCGCTTATTATGTTGTAAGCACTTGTAAACAGATTCGTAACCAGTTTCACGTTTATAACTCAATAGACATTACAAGAAGTACGTAAATAACTATTTTTGTTATGCTAATGATAACATAATTTTGTCGTACAACAAACTTTGTCGATTTCATAGAAAGCTTATATAGCTTTAAAATAATCAGTAAATATTATTATAGCAAATATATTAGACTGACTTTAAAATAAAATAGAAATACCATACCTAAGAAAACACTGAAAAGTTTCCATCGAAATAATAACGTAGCGAAAATACTTCAAAACTGTCCGTATAAAAATCATAAAAAACTAACTATTTTATGATTTTATTGTTCTATATTAATATATGTTAGTATGTTATTAGTTACGCCGTCTACATAACAATCGATACATTTATTAGCTACAGACGCAAAATGTGCTACATATCCTTTGTTACAGACGTCCCTACTGTTATAAGAAACGCGATATTAAACTGGCCGAGATATAACCCAACAGTTTCCTGGGACTTGAAGTGCTCCGATCGTTTTTGAGAAAGTTCCCTCAAACTGTAATTGGGCATACTACGATAGGCACAAGTAACTCTCAAGTGCTACAAGCCCCGGGAGACTCATATTACTCGTGGATATTGATATCAAAATATAACATATACAGACACTGCAAAAGTTATTTATTATCTTTATATATCTTTAGTAAATTATATACATACATGTTTATATAAAGTTTGTATTAAAATGTGTCAAGTAAATAAGTCATTAATTAACTAAGTCGATGTGTGGTAAGAATGTTAATGATTACGATATAATCTATTGCCATTAAATATGTACTGTTTTATTTTGAAATTTGATAACTCATCGGTGATGTAACGCATTCAAGGAGATGATAATTGATATAAGCAGTGTCGGTACATTACGAGAGATTACATTACTCAAAACAACGGGCCCATGAACCAGCCCAACCAATGATATAAAAACCAATGATAGTTAACTCAGTCACTTAATTTATAATTTTGATAGTATCAGACAAGTTGGAAGTTTTTCAATGTAGCTTAGAGGGACGAGAGTGACCTTTATGGAGTAAGGTTGAAGCAATAAATGTTAGTGATCCAGTTCGGTTTGCTAGAGTCAATAAATTTACAATAGATTCAAAAAAAATTTATGTTTTATAAGTTCTTCGATATTTATTTTCAAAAAGATGTATTGTGTTAAAATATCAAGACATTGAAAACGAATATGAAATCAATTTTATTTTTGTTAATATGAAAATAATGCAAAAGAAAAAATTAAACTATAAACAAAAAATTGCTATGTGTAACTTTTGTTTATTGATTTCGTATGTACATATATATTCCATGTATCCGCTTCTCACTAACAAAACACATATTGCCCTATTATCCTTTTATCACTGTATAAGTTTTCAAATTAAATTAGCATGAAGTAACTTTTTATGTGTTAGCCAAAACTTTTAAAGTTTGTTATAGTCATGTGCAATGTAAACAAATGTATTATTACTTACTGGCCACTTTTGGAAGTGCTGGGCTGTTGACGTATATTGTCCATTCCTCGTGAAAAAGCATGGAAACTTCAAGAAGTTTTAGTTTTACAAGTCTTCACCTAGTAAGAACTATGGACACTGCGACTTAATTATGCAATACCAGTGAACTTTAACACTTAATATAATTTCAGTAATAAATATACTTTTAACCAACACTAATGAGGCACAATTTTATACAGCCGTTTTGGTATTTTTTTAAAGGAATAAAAAATACTTCGCACTTTAGAAGTTTCTTCGAAATTAGAAGTCACAATTTACTAATGAAATGTCATACGGTTGTCAAAGTGTCAAAATAGTTACATTCGTTCAGAAACTTTAATGAACAATATTAAATTTACTGGGCTATTAAGTAAGGAACTTTATTTAAAACAAACTTATTAGATTTTCTTTTAAAAAGATGCAACTATCTTAAATATTTTCTTGAGTCTATATTCCTATTTGAATAACCCTCATTAAGTTCAAGAAATATCGGAATTGAGTTGTACTTAGGCAACCTTTTTTGCTAATAAAAATAAGAGAATTAAATATTAAAAATACATTAAAAAAAGTATTTAATTATATCATTAATCTCCAATCAAAAGATTAAATATAACCATATACTACTACTAATATTTCAGGTATTTGAGTTTCACTGCTGGACATAGGCCTTCCTTATTGACTCCCAAGCGGCTCGGTCGGAAGCGACCAGCATCCACCGTGTACCCGCAGCCTTTTCTAAGTCGTCCGTCCATCTCGTTCGTTGACGTCTGACGCTGCGCTTTCCCACCCGTGGTCTCCATTCGAGCACTTCTCGGCCCCAACGGGCACTTCAAAGAGCTAATCCGCGTGTAGCTATGTCGGTGACTCTCGTTCTTCTACGTATCTCCCATTTCTGATTCGATCCCGTAGAGAAACTCCGAGCATAATTCTCTCCATAGCTCTTTGAGCGACTCAGAGTCTGTTCATAAGCCCTTTGGTAAAGCACCACGTTTCGCTTCCATATATCATCACTGGCAACACACACTGATTAAATACCTTCAAAAACATATTACGGAACTTCCATAACGCTCCCCATCGTAGCTGGATCCGGCGATTGACCTCTTTCTCGAAGTTGGACCTCCCTAACTGGTCTGTATGTCCCAGGTATACACACGCGTCAACAGCTTTAAGTACCGAGTACTCAAACATAACAGGGGTAGGTGCAACATGGACAGTAGACATGAGTTTTGTCTTGTCCATATGAATTTTGAGACCTATCCGTAGGGGGACTCGATTGAGGGCTTCGAGCGTACTGAGTTCCCCCATCGACTTTGCCGTGACTACGATATCGTCGGTAAACCGAAGGTGAGTAATGTATTCGCCCGTAATATTGATGAACAGTCCTTCCTATTCTCGAAGCTTGAAGGCGTTTTCCAAAACGGCTGTAAGCAGTTTGGGAGATATGACGTCTTACTCCTCTTTTTAGGGGAGTGGCCCTCGAACTCTGTTTCTGAAGTCGGACAGACATAGTGGCATTTCTATACAAATGGCATCGCTGGAGAGACTCCAGTACTGCCCATGTTCCGACAGAATCAAAGGCTTTTTCGTATTCCACAAACGCTAGACAGAACGGCAAGTTATACTCTTAGGTCTTCTGTATTTCCTGGCGCAGCGTATATATGTGGCCTACGGTACTATAGCCTTTTCAGAACCCGGCTTGTTCAAGAGGTTGGAAGTCATCAAACCTGCGCTCGAGAAAACAGCTTGTTTGACTTAAGAGCGAGTTGGGTTTGTAGTTCTTCAGTATAGGTGGTTATCATCTTTTTTGAAGAACAAAACCACTACGCTCTTGTTCTATGCCTCAGGCGTGGTACCTTCAAACAAGACACAGTTGAAGAGCTTCTGAAGGACCTTAAGTACTGGTGATCCACCCGCTCTCAATCTCAAACACCCTGATATCCAGGATATCCTTGGTAAAATGTCGGGTCAGTTTGGCTCTCAGGTCTGTAGCCGCAGTAGAAACAGCCTTTGCGACCAAATATAGAATAGTCCATAGAAATTCTCAACTTTCCTTAAGTCTTCCGCTTTTGTAGACACTACGCTGCCTTCATCCCGCTTCAACTTTGTCACTTGGCTTTGCCTAATAGCCATATTTCTTGCAAACATTTTGAAGCGCTCAATTGTATCTCTGATTCGAACAGTATTGAAGTTACAAGGATTTCCAGATATGTCTATTAAGCTGGCCATGTGACTTGGCATATGCCAGCGTCGCTCAGCCATAAGTCTATGAGCTTTTGAGTTTTAGTGGTACGGTGAGTCTTGAAGAACTGAGACCCAACCGTATGGACAATAAGTACGGACCAGTTGTTGATCTCGTCCTCAGATGCGTAATCTTCCAGGTACTCAAGGCGATTTTGAGCGCGAGCAGGTCGGAGCGTGGACTTCATTAAACGTGACCGTTCTAGTTTAACGGTTATATTCAACGTGCCAGATATTATGATATAATGTTTAACATTAAGTAAAAATCACTGTACCTCGATACCCAAAAAATCATAAATTTGTAATCACATTCAAATAATCACTTTAGAAAATGAAAGTTAATACTAATCTAATATTTAAATAGTCTGAATGTTAATCAGTTTATTTGCTAGAACTCTTTCAGTTAATATAATTTTCACATCTCAAAATAACTGAAGAATTTTGTCTTAAGAAATCCAAAAAACTTACTTCTATCTTTTTCGTATTTTAACACGAAACACATCTTTTTAACAGACTACATTAATTTAAATACAAAAGGTTTTAATATTGAACTGCATTGGGAATTTACAAGCTCTCCGTATAGAAGACAAATAAATTAAATCTGTAAACACAAATAAATTAATTAACAGACAACGTCAAAAAAACGTTTAAAAACACGAGGAAAGGAAGGAGAAATTGAAAAGATGAATATTTTTTTTATAACAAAATACATGCCGCTTCTGTCGATGTAATTGATTTACTTCAAATCTTATTCGTTGGGCTTCTCACCAAGCGGAAGCTTTCTTCCTCACTTCCTTGACCTTGTAAGTCGATTTCATGGATTACCAGGGATAGGCTGCATTTTTTTAAACTTATTTATTTTAATACATTTTCTTGACATTAAAATGTATTAAATTCTATATTGAATCTTCATTAAAATACTTACCTATTTATAAACTTAGCAAAGTGTAATTAGCGCCATGTTTTAATTAAGTCAAGTATCAAACACCGCCTTCGCAGGTGGTAGGGCAGCACGTAGTAAAATTGCATAATATAGTTCCTTGTTCATTACCTAGATGGCGCTATTTAAACTAAATTACGTAATCCACACATCATAACGTTTATTTTCATAAAGCTTACATTTTTCCAGGTTTTGCTCGCGAAACCGTCATCAGGAATACCAGATATAATTGTATAAAATGTGTTAAACAATTCAAAGAGGAACCTACTTAGCAGCCTTTTAATTTTTAATAACCTACATTCCGACTCCACCGCCATCTGCCGGGATGGTTTGTAAGTCTAAACTCTATGGGGTTCACCAGAACGCATACAAAAAAATTTAATCAAATCGGTCCAGCCGTTTAGGAGTTCAGTGACATACACACTTACATTAGTAGCACACATATATATGTACACAAGTGCGGTTTGCGAAGCGGTGTTGCTAACAAACAAAAAAATTCAATGTAAAATTTTGGGGATTATTTTGCATATTTTTTTAGTGTTTGTGTATAATAAAATTATGTCAATATAGATGACAAACAATGTCTTTAGGAGATGTTAAAATTTTCTATAACTAATATTTATATATTGTTTGAGAGCTGAACAACTAAATTTATCTTAGTATACATTAGAAGTAAAAATGAGAGGTACAAATGTTATGTTCTAATGAAACCAAATTGAAAATTGGAAGGTTCACTATATGATCAATTTTAAAATTGTACGCTTGTGTCAGTGAAAATAAAATGTGACGAAAGCAGCAATGATTTATTTCAGCGTCAATAAACAATACGTCAGCACTTAATATAGTTAGTTCATGATGTAATTAAATTAATTATAATAGATCATACAAGTGATTTTTTTTATATCATAAAGTAAATTTAATGTCAGTCAATGTGATTGCAGGTTGCTAGTGTATATAGACCCTTATATATTTTGTGAAATCTTAATTTTATAAATGGACGCCAACAAGAATTGTAAACTTTTTTTGTTATACATATAATAGTTTTTCAAACCTCATATACAGACTCTAGTATTTAATAAATCGTTGTCCTACCATAGGATGGCTTGATTTTTCTATGTGACAAAGTCATTTTAGTGCCGTTGTATATAAAACTTTCCCGCAATCTTGATTTGACTCGTAATCATCGTATGAACATAAAATAGCACGATACATAAAAATAATATTCAATTAAATCATTCTGATATGGAAAATTATTTAAAATCAATTTAATACAGAAACGCTACATTGATTACATACATCTATAATCGTTGGATCTTCGGTATATGGCGGCTTTGAGTTAGACAAGTGTGAATATAATAAAATATATATATCAGACAGTAAAAGCTTAGAAAGATAAAATTAAGTCTAAATTGATGTTTAAAAAAAAATATATATATATATAAACATTCAGAAATTGATTATTAAAATA
>DVQP01000994.1:0-17896 GCA_018231745.1 Danaus eresimus | reverse complement strand
TTTTTTAATCTAAAATTATATCTTTTTTTTAAATGCTATGTAGAGGTTTTAGTATGAGACGGTTTGTCTTTACTTATTTTGGTAAATGTAAAGAAATATTATTCTAATACTGATGTTGTCAACATCTTAGTCGCGCAAATATTTTCAAACAATGTTGTGTCCGAGCGAAGTCATTTTCTTCAACAAATACGGTTAAGAATGAAAGAGAATTAAATTTTCTGGATAAAGCCGCTGAAGCCATTAAAAAATTATTAAGAAAGATTAAAAACAAACGCATTTTCTGTGGGGATTAGTTTGAGAGAGGATTTATTAAAACATAAAATAACATCATTTTAGAGAAAACTTTTCTAGAAGCTATATCTTTGTGTCAGTCGTATTGGCTATCTGGACATCTGTTGGCATTCTGCAGTGTTTACATTTCATTTCTCGAAGCAACAAACGGCAAAGTCACAAGGATGCGCGCGCATAGATCGCAATTCTGATAGCTTTCAAAACTTGTAATCGAGATCTTCCCAAGCGCACCATACCGTAAAAAACTTCTCTGAACCACACTCTTTGCATTGTTATGAGTTATTATAGACCAACTACGACTCTATTTTCAAAAACACATTCCATATCCGCTTGTTTTAATTAAGTGTAATTAATAAATTTGTTGTCAGGAAAGAACATATTAATTTTGTTTCCCATTAATTCATTTTTGGTTTATTTTTCTACCTTACCCCTTTTCTTTAGCCTACATATACACATATTATCAATGGGAGGTGTATTATGAAAACTTTGCATTTTCTTTTTTTTTCCACAATCTTGACAAATATTTAACTTTCTTTCAAGAAATTTTCTTTTTGACTGTGTAACTTGTTCTCCTAAAATTTCTCTTATAATTTCATCCAAATAATCATCTCTAATACCTTCCTTCATTGCAAGTTTATCAGTTTCTATACTCATTTTATCTCCAGTTTGTTCATCACTTTGAACTTCAAAGGTGCTTTGATTTATAATTTCATTTGTTGCAACATATTGTTTCTTCCACATTTCATTTAAAAAGGAATGTGGCAAAATGTATGACATGTCTACTTTTTTTTGGATATTATTGTAAGTCTTATTGTTTTTATGCATTACTTCGAATGCGTTCTTTATATACGGTGTCTTAAATTTTTGCCTAATATAAATAAAAGATCTTTCCTGGATGTTGCCCTCTTTTTCAACATTGATTTCATATAAATCTTTATCCATGGCGGTATTTAAGCTTGAATCATTTTTGTTATTAGTAATGGACGTTGTGTCTGTTGTAGAGTTAAGATAATCAGTAGGCGTTTTCCTTTTAATCAAGTTTTTCCTCTTAAACTCAATTTTTGTATTTAAACCTTTATTTTTGAAAGAAGTTTGAACGATCTGTAAAAAAAAAAACACAACGTAAAAATTATATTTTATTTACTATTAAAAAACATACATTTTTAAATTACGACGAGAATACACAGTTCAAGCTATGACCAACTTAAATTTGCCTATAGAAATGTGTGTAAATTACCATCAAACCACCTATCATACGATCTTAACATTGGATATCGCCGCCACCCCTGTTCTGTTTTTTTGCAAGTATGAAACGAAAATCAAATTATTACAAACGGCATTTATGCGTTATTGATAGCAATAAAGTTGTTAATATCATCCTATGTTTCTTCATTGTGTCATGTGCACATTAGCGTTGTTCATTTTTAATGTCAGTAACAGTCAAACATATAAAATGATGGTTCATGACTAAAATAGACTCTATACCAAATGGTTACAAAACTGTTTTAATATTCCTTTGTATAGCCAAGATAATTTTTAAATATTAATTATTGATACAAAAATATCCATTCGCAAAATAAGTATACGAGCATATGTATTTCCCAGGGCTATGATTATGTCAATGATAAATTTGTAATCGATGTAGACACATTCAAATCGAACCTCATGCCTAGACTATATTGTTCAATAACCACAAATACAAACCAAATATGTGGTGACAAAATGTTTTATACGTCAATGAGTTAATAATGAACTCTTTGATTGTTCTGTAAATACTTGAAAATTTAACTATTTATATATTATATATTTTTCTTATGATTATTGTACTGAAAATAAAATCAATTACCCCAAAAGTCTTTCATTTAAATTGCACAAACTTCTCGAACTTCAACAAAACTAAAAGTATGTTCAAAGGTTTTGCTTTGTCTCTATTTGTTTACTTTATAACAAAAATATTTATTTTAAAATGCTCACCTCTCGAATGCCAGAGGGAACAATAAATCCGCAACTAAGTCCAATACACGAGAGAACTAAAACAACCAGAACATTTCTCATTTTCCACAAATTGCGAAACAAATTGAAGTGTAAATACAAATATGTTCCTGTAAAATAAAATCACTTGTTCCTTCTATAACGACATCTCAACAATAATGGCCAGATTGTTCTAACAATGGCACATTGTATGGATGCAAACAATTGTTGTAAATATTTTGATGTCTTTTTATATACTTGTTTTCTTTAAGAATTTTATACATTATTTATTTTAGTGTATGCTCTTTTGTTATTTTATTACAGTAAAAAGATTTTAGTTATATTATGTTAACATGTCTCTTAAAATATTTAGAATCGTATCAATCCACGTTTGTGGCAACGATTAAATGTATTAACGTATACATTTAACTAAAGTATAAATAAAAAATATGTTAATTTAATTTATATATTCATTTCTTAAAGTTTAAAATCAAAGAATACAATAAATATATTCAAGAAATACAGCATTATGTTACTTAAAAATTCCCATGACAGCTACTGCTTCATCTAGAAGAACGGCTACATCAATACCGTAGTCCAATAAAATGTTGATTTCTTGTTTGAAAATCTCGTTTTCCCACAAAGCTGAGTAAATTTGATTCCATTCTTCCAGTTCAAAGCTCTCCATAGCTACTTTGAAGCTTTCGTCCTCAGCTTTTTTCTCTTCGAAAAGGGCCATCAACTTTTCCTTAGGAAACTTGGAAATGCAGTCCTTAACGAATGAACTCATATCACTGCCGCTTGCAACATTACGAGTGCTCCTTCTTTGTATACCATCTAGAAAAAAAATTAATGTTAGCCAGCGTGTAATAAAATGTTGCTCCAAAATTTATAAATGATTAATAATTACCAACAAGATCGTTAATAACATTAACGAAGAAAATAATGTCAATGTTGTGGCCCTCCAAAAATTGCACCACCTGCGAATATAGAGTGAAGTGCGATTGAAGAATATACATTAAAACAAAACCACAATTCCAAACGAAAGACATACTTTAGACATTTATTCGCATAAAATCTTTAGAAGTAATATTTAAACATTATATAAATATCAAATTCTTCCACGAGTTTACGTGTCTTTAGATAATTTTAATTTGCATTTTCCTAATAAACAAAATATGAAAAATTTTATATATATTTAATACAAAATAAAAAATATTGTCCAAAGGGACTTACCGCTTTGAATTCGGGTAAATCTTCCATTTCATACACCAAATTTTTGAATTCAGAAGTCTGCATGTAATTAAGGCTTACTCTAAATTCTTCAAACTGTACATATTGTGCAGCTAACTCTTGAAGATCCTTTCCAGCTTCTTCCATGATAATATCAATAAAGTCTTCATAATGTTCGTGGAACAGCTTCCTCGGTTGAGGAGCTGAGTAGGCTAGGGCCAGTAAAGACAGTAGAGCAACAGTGATCCTCATGTTTGATTGATTGCTGGACACAACTTCAGAATAACTGTTGCGATACCATATATACTCCGGACTTCCCTGATAACGATAATTCTATCATTTGTAATCTCCATCGCTCTTAATAAATTTTTTCTTGTATCATCTTTTTGATTGAAATGTGAAAAATTTTAAAAATTCCTCTTGAAATTATTTGGATAAAACTCAATTTATTTTTGTAAACATAAAAAAATAACCATAATAGCCAAGTATGCGAGCAAAACCACAAAAAAAGAAATCAAACCACAAAACAGTTCCTATCTAAAAGATTTTGGGAAAAAGTGTAAAATCAATTAATTCGAACTAACATTTTTCCATTATTACAACTTCACTGCATCTAAGCATGTATCATTCATATACATAAAACAGGAAGCAATATTTTTTACAATCCCATTATAAAAAGGTGGGAAATAAATTTACATTTTTTTTAAATAATATATTCAATTATATTATACAAATTTACTAATTTTTAATTTATCGTGTCTCAAATATTGCATTAATATATTCATTAACGCAAAATAACTGAACCTCTATTAAAGAAATCATGAATCATTTTTAAAACCTATCATTCAATTCTTTTATCAGTCATCGTCGTCATGTGACATATTACATGTATCTCTAATGATGCAAAGTAAATCTGACTGGATTATCCAAACAAGTATCGATATTTCCAATAAATTTATTCAGTTATAAATGTAAATCCTAAATAAAAATTTTATTTAATTCCAATGAATCGTTAATGGATATCAGTAAAGAACAACACTAATTTAAATGTCATTATATCATAATGGGTGGGTAGAAATAAAATTTCTGTTACAAATCTTATTACAAGCATTTAAAAGAGATCAGTCGACAAAGTTAAGAAGATGAATCCTAATCAAGACTTAAATGAGTCATCAAATATATCAACAAAAGAACATAGCAACAGTGAGTTTTTTATCGACGATTATTCACATTTACGTCTATCGTACTATCAATGGCGTGGGGACGAGCCTAACTTCACATTGGATAGCACATCTGACCTGTCGTTATGTAATAATACAGAAGATCGAAAAACTATTGACAATGATAGTACCGACGAAGGGAGACGTAAGCTTCGCCAATATCTTATATCACAAATACCAGATTTTCCGCATCCATCCTGCACAGCGGCATCCATTATAGCATCTGCTTCACAACGAATGAACTCTCGCAAGAGTAGTTTTATATATGACAAGAGAATTGAAGAGGGCGTTAAGAAGAAACGTGCTCCCGTGATATTTTCTCCAGAACGACGGTCGACACTAAAAACAATCAAACGAAATGCTTTCTGATACTGTGTTGTTATTGATTTTGTTCACATATTTTTCTTTAATTTAATTGTTCGAATTAATTTATAAACAAAAACACTTAATTTTATTCTTTTTTTTTAACGAGGATGATTTAAAAACGCAACCAGAATGATTTCCCAATAAAGTGATTAAGGTTATATTGTCTTTTCGTTTCTAATAAATATTAAATGATTAACATACAGATGTGTTATTACTATTCATTCTACTGACAAATGAATATTATATCCAAAGGAATGATTTAAAGTTTTTTTTTATATACGTACATATATATAATAAAAAAAAAATCAGTAAAACTTTTTTCTCAATGGCAGTTTATACCAATTTTATAAAAGATGAAATTATTATTTCATCGAAGTTACTTTAATGAATTAATTTTAATAGAACATTTTTTTAAATACATAATTTCTTCAAAATGTATTAGTGTGATTGTAATGAAAAATGATGTATAAAACAAAATTAGTTTTTCTTCCCTACTATTTTCCAAAGCTTTCAATATAAATAATACGTAATGTAATTTTTCGAGTTTGTAACGATTATCACCTGCTTTATTACTTAGGAAATTCTTCGGTTTAAGGAAAATAAACAAATTCAATATTACTTCATTCAAACATAGTGTCTAATGCAGACAAAGTAGACGTAAGTAGTTAGTTTTATAATAAAAAAAATAACATTTCATTACTTTTTTTAACAAACAACATAAAATAAAAAGTGAGACGAGTTACATCGAGTTATAAGTGCAAAAAATACGTTGAGAGGAACTGGAACATTTTATTGTGATGACTACGTCACGTCGCATCAGAAATAGTGCTGGAGAGACAAAACATATAATTACTGTAGCTAGTGATTTCCCTCGAGACGCCCGCAGTGCACCACAGAATATAACTCTTATCTTGCTAACTTTAAAAAAATATATTAATTTCTGAACTTATACCGAGTCGCCATGATATATATTCCGTGCTTACGCTAAGCCATATAAATGACTTGCGGAACGAAATAGTGGGGATCCTCTTGCTCTTGTTGTGTTTTAAGTACACGAGCGGTCTAAAAGAAACAAGTTGGGTAATAAAATTTAATATTAAGACTTTTATTTTTGTAAAGATCTAAGCAGAAAAATTTATTGCTGCTACAACGACGCATCCCCAGTTTTTTTTTTTCTGTGAAATCAACTTACCTAGTTTTCCCTCATTTATACTTTACATGTTGTCTTTTTATTTCAGTTGTCAAAAATTGTTGTTTGTGAAGGTCAACATTTCTGTAAATAATTGTACATTCTTTTTCAACAAAATCCCTTAAGAGTTTTTATAATTGTGAAAAACACTGTGTATAATTCAGAATTTTCTGCGGGAGAGCAAGGTTTATAAGGTTTTATATTGAAACAGGCTGTCAAAGAAGTAACCGTCGGGAGAAAAGTTTCGGAATGTCCGTAAACTTTCTTAACGTGTCTTTATTTCTGATTGTTAGGGGACTTATAGCCGTAATCATTTCTTACAACTTTCTTTATTCTCTGAGAATTGAGTGTTATTACTTCATTACAGTTACATTTCTCTTTATTAATTACTATTGTAATATACCCGATCAGAACATGTCATTTGAAGATTCTACAAAATACAAATCTAAGTACTTCCCATAAATCGTCATATTACAATTTAATCAGTAAATATCTCATAAACAACTGCCTTTTGATAAATCTAATACGGATAAGATATACCCAAGTATGTAGAATGGATTCATAAATCCATAACGTAAGCAACGGGGATAGTATATTAAACGTTTAGCTTAAAATTTTAATCTCAATCTCAAAAAATATATAATAATATTTGGTGGTGCTAAATTATCTTCCTATAACAATTATACTTTGGTACAAAAGGGTACAAACTAGAAAACCAATTTTTTTTTAAATATTTCATTGAATACACAAGTGTAAAAAATATTATATAAATGGAAACATGATAATACACGTTTTCTGAAAAAAAAAACCGGGGTGAACCGATATTTATGATACTTGAATATGAGAAAATCCATTAAAGACAGCAATGTCAACGTCAATCTTGACATTCTTTGTGTTTAAAAATGATAAGCAGTGTGGTAAAACATCATATTGTATTCGACAGTTACTTCATAAATTGTATAACGTACGATCATAATCAGAAACGTTTTACTCTAAAATAGATTGAAATTTAATACAGAATACTATATACGTAATTACGCGAGAGTTAAACAATGTTTCAGCAATTTTACACAGCTATATATGAACCCATGACTATGAACGTATTACTGAAAATCAATGGTAAAATTCAACTGACATTATAAATTATGTTTTCACGAACAACATTTTAATTATGTTCCTCTTAGTTTGTACTAATTACATGCGTTACAGTTATTGAAACAAAACATTCGAATAGAAATAAATGATCCCATTTGGCAGTTCTAGAAAATAACGATCCTTAAAAAAGATTAAACTAATATTATAGAAAAGACAGCGTAAATCTAGTTTGTCATAGAATTTGATTATTATCTTTATTTATATTTACAAGTAATACTTTATACTGTTGAATATTTGTGATGTTAATAGAACCAAGCGTCCGAAATTCTTAAGACACGTTTGCATCATCACACTACATACATACTAGTATTTTATTCATACTTCTTATTGATTTATTATTTGGTTATTACAATGTATAGCTTAACGGAGGTCGTAGTTATCTTTACAATTTGCTTCAAATAAATCTTTATATATCTCTGAAAACTACTAAGACTGTTTGTACAGTAAAGTAACTTTTCCTAATTCAAATCTTGAAAGCAAATATCAAATGTTTACAAGTCATGTCTGATAAGATTAAATATTGAAGTAGTATTCAATGCATGTTTTTTGGTAGGTATTGTGTTTAATTCTTATCACATGATCTTAAATCTCCAGAAGGATTACTTGTCATGGATCTACTACTAACTTGCTTAAAGTGTTTAAAATATTAAATAATTATAATTCATGAGGAACATTGTAATAATCAAACTCGCTGAAAACGATCGCCGCTAATTTCTAGTAATTTTTTTTATCAAGTCCAATACATCGGTCTTATATTTCATTGTTTGCATTTTTCTCTCGTAACAAACTTTGTATCAATGTTTTAGTTTGGTAAAATCAATTTTTTTTAATATAATTTAATTGTTTTATCCTAATATGTACGAAAAATAATCATTTTGAATAGAGTCGCAATACATTGTTTACGGTAATAGAAATTTCCGATTCAGTTAAAGTCAACAAAAAAGTTGTCGGATGAACATTATATATATGTATATCGTCATATTGGGTTTTTTATTCCAATTGTGTTGAGACATTCAAAAGATAAACGTAGAGATTTGCCGAATACGATAACTTAATTTTATATTCGTAATATTTTCTATTAAAAGTGAAAACTTAAATGAAGTTAAAATTTCGTCAAATAGTTTGTTTTAGATCTAACATTTAATAAGGACAAAAAGTGCATCACAAAAATTGTAACTTAATTTTACATAACAGTAACGGTCTGATAGTTTACACTTGACCGTATGCAAATGTCTACCGTTAAATATTAAGTGATCTTAATGTAATCAATAAAATTTGGCTATTTCTCAGCGTACATTACTGTTCACTGAGAATTTAGAGTGACATTGACGGTGTCTGAAAATGTAGGGTCTGCGTCAAATAAGATTATTCTAGTTTTAGTTGATACGAAATTACATTAAACTCAGTTGCTTTTATAATAAGTGGCCATGACCTTAGCAGTTAGCAGGGCATATGAATGATTAAATCTTATGAATCATTAATGAATTATTTATCCTTACTACATATATAAGTAATTACTGTCATATTTATTGCAGTGTTTGGACATTTGAAATGAAAATGTCTCTTTGTGATTTCAAATTGTTAACCATTCATTAAACTCATTTCAATTTATACACGATAACTTGCTGCATCAAAATAGATTTTTTAATAGTGTAGTATGTCCATCTCAATGTTCTAGTTGATTTCGGCAATCAATTCCGGGTTTCAATCATTGGTTGGTAATGCCATAAGAAATAACTACTTTTTATACGAATCCAAAAAGGAGAAAGTTTTCAATTCGACTACATTTTTGGTATGCAGTTAGAAGCTGATTTTGATTTATTAATCTAAAAAGCACTGTTATCAGATAGTTCCAGTGTCACCAAGTCACACTCTGATGAAGGGATCTTAGATAATCGAATGAAAAATAAAAAGGATAATCACGCCCACTTCAAATGGGGTTTATTATGAGGGGAAATTTGCCACATCTAGTATACCATGTAGTGCTATTTTGTTAGTAAAGGGTATTTTTGAAAAGAGTGCATTATAATATTCTAGAATTTAATTAAGTTAGGTACATGTAGTAATAAATCTTTAGTATTGCATGTAATTGTATCGAAAGCCCTCAAATAAAATATAAACCATAAGAATTGAATGTCGAATATTCACGAAACTTTTCTTTATGTAGCTAACGGTGATTTATAACACAGTGTAAATTGTTTTAACTTGTCTGTGCTACTTGTTTCATTGTCTACGCTCCTAGATATTAACTGTCGGATTCCGTAAGTCATTTGTCATGCAGTCTATGCCAAGAGCTATCAAATAATAGCTATGTATAAAGTAAAAGGCATCTAGTAACTGTATATTGCAGTTTAATTCATTATAATCCCAGTTTCCATTCATAGCAATACTACTTAAAATAAAACTCATTTTGCGTGTTCTAAAGTTAATCATTGTTAACCAAAATATAACTGTTCAGTTTTTGGTAAGTAAAAAGAGGTAAACAAAGTTTTGTGCGTAATATTTAATGTTGAATAATTATCATGTTGATATGTTTTGTATTCATTAGAAAGTGGTTATGATATAAGTTAGTTGAAAGTTGAAATCGATTATAGCTCTTACTTAACCTTGCATCGATGTTGGAAAGTTCTAAACGATCTATTTCTTACTTGTTTATTAGTCTCTAGTTTCTCCGTAGACGTCGACCTCGACGAGTGTGTTTGTTTAAATTTCTTGATTTAAACATTGAGAATATTTTATAATATGAGTTTATTACTAGAATCATCTGTTTGTCTTTCTTTACCCCCACGTGAGTACATTTCTTAACGCTTAGAAACCCTTAGGTGGTTTTATTTTGATTGTAATTAGAGTTTACTATTCCGATTCGATACTATAATATACCAAACTTTGCCTGTTGTTGTTTTTTGTTTCATTATTATACAAAGATGATTTTTCAAACAACAAAATTTGTTATAAATTATATATATGGTTTCACCTTTGATCCTAAGAGAAACATTTCAAATACACTCTTAAATACTATCCTATATCTTTTAACATCTAGTTCAAGAGAACGTAAAATATATCTAACTCTTATAATTTCTGTTCTATTTACAAATTACATTTAATGCTAACGTTTTGGTTACAGCAACTGAGTTTCGTTATATACCTCGCAGTATGTCAAACTCTGGTTTAACTTCAGAAGCACAGCTGCGATACATTCTAGAATGGTTCAGAGAATTCAGTGAACTGCAGAGAGAAGATTTTCTTCCCATCCTAGCTGCTGCTCATCTAGATAAAGCTGAACAGTTAGCTGCGTCTGTAGCCTCACTGTCATGTGAAGACAAGCCAGTTAGTCTGTTTCAATGTCGGGTAAGTAATTTCAATTGATTTCCAAAAAAATATAATTTAAAATAAGAAATAAAAATGCTATTGTATTCTAATTCACTTAAAATAGCAATTCCAAGTTTTAAACTTCATTTATAATACATCTTTATTTCTTTCAGATAACTGCATATTTTTTTGTCTTACTCTCTCTAAGGTTATTGCTGATCAAATTTGGCATATAAAACTTTTAATATTTATTGATATTAATATTTTTAATATTTATTGATGACTGTGACAGCAGCAGTGAAAATCCCTGACAACAACTTGGACAATATTGAATTCATATTTATTTTGAGTTGGAATGGATTTTGATTATAATTTCAGATCTACTGTCCCATTAAAAATGTTCTAGTAAATGAATTATCGAATAAAAAATTTTTGCTTTATTATTCCAGATCAAACTATTTAACAGCTGGTTCCCAAATTGGTCCGATGAAGAGAAAGATAGACTTGTTAGAGCGGTATCAGAAATTGATTCTGATTTTGGCACAAAATTGCAAGAAACAATGGCAAATGGCTTGCAACTGAATGGTGATACTGAAGAGAATTTTTTTCAAAATACAGCACCTGAAGTTGATGAGAAAAACATTGAAAACGAACAATCAGAATTAAAAATCACATCAGACACTGTGAATGTTGAGATCGCAGCAGCGTCTTAAAATGCACAAACACATATTTTAATTTATTTTTCCATATTTACCATGCTAGGAGAAATGTGGCAGAAATTTTTTATTGTACCTAATATTTTATTCCTGGTACAATGTACCTGATTTATATATTTTTTCTATTTTCATAAGGTATTTTAGATATTAATGAGATGATTTATTTTAAACATTCCATTTTTACATTTCAAGAGCTATGAGTATGAATCTCGCAATTTTTTTATCTCTGTTTATGGACTAAAACATTTATATTAGTATTTTAACTGTATTATAATTTATAAAAAATGTTTCTAAAAAAAATTATTCATATATTTATAGATACAAATTGCATGCATCAGTTTTTTGTTTTTTTATACAAAAAATAAAATTGATAGAAAGGTTTTCTTAACAGATGTCATTAAGTTCTAAAGAGGTATAAAATTGATTTTTTACTATTTTTTTATAGTTTATCTGTAAAATTTGGTGTTAAAATAAAACACTTACATGAAAATCTTTAGATAATATTGTGTCACCCTTACCTAAATCTATGTTAGGAACGATTAACTGGACTCAAATATATCTTTACCGGAATGTAATGTTTACTATATAAAACTTTATTTATAACATTTCTATATAAATATTGCATTCATATCCTACTTTATATTAAACAAATATTACTCATACTAAATTATAATCACAAACAATCTCTCATATCTCCAAAGATGGCAATGTAATAAGTACAAATATATATTGTGCCAAGATGTTTTATTCCTCCGGTAGATCGTTAGTGAACTATCAATTTAAAATATTACATAGGAGTGATAGAAAGGTGCTGGTGTTGAAAGTTGTGAAATAAAATGTATGTGAAAGGGTCATGAAATTTAGTTTCACTCAATAAAGATTGCTATTAAATAAATGTTTTATTGAATACCATTTATAAAATTATATACAATAATCTTCAACCACATGATAGACACGTCATAATTTTTTTATGACCATTTATATTAAAAGATAATAATTTAAGTATACTTAAACAATAATGCTCAGCATTTGAAACTAGTTCTTGGTGAAGAAATAGATGACCTTCAAGGTCGTATCTTGGATAATATCCAGGGAATATAAGACGTCACTCTGGTGAACACACTAGGCCATCCTTCTACACCACAAGACGTAGGGCCAAAGGACGCCACGCCAATAGCCATCCAGTTACTCTTACCCTGAACTTTAACCATGAGCGGACCACCAGAATCACCATCACATATATCTTTGCCTCGCTCTCCACCGGCACAGATTTGATTATCAGTTATGAGGCGCTTACCATATTCATATATATTTTTGCATGTTTCTAAGTTTACAACAGAAACCTTAGCCTTGAGTTTTTTTTCTGAAAATGAACCTGAAAACGCTTTAGGATGAGCACTGAGATACACAAATTTGGAAGAAATATCGCACAAACTCAACTCGCTTTAATGAATTATTTGTTTATATCAGTTAGTCTGAATAGAATACCGTCTATGTTTTGGGGTTTTTAAAAATGTCAACTAATCAATCACTTACGAACCAAATTTAATATAAATTATACCTAATTAGTAAGGCCACAAAGTTTCTTTTCAGAGGACATTTCAGACCCACTACAAAGCTAGTGCTAAGTATACTACTACACAGATTCTAAACATACTACAATGAGGTTCTAAAAAGACCACACAGGAAGGTGCGCCGTCTCCACAGACCTTCAACCTCTATTCAGTTGGTTATAATTTTGCTTGTATATATCATTTTCCCTCTTATTTCGCGAACTTACTAGTAAAGTTGTGTGTAGCAGAATATTAAGAATAAACAGTTGATAGTTCTCAGACTTGTTTAAAAGATCAAAAATATTATCAGCACTTACTATATTCATTTTGACCCCAACCCGCTATTTCTGAATGGACTAAATTTTCAAAATTATTTTTTCTTAATTCTGCATCTATAGGAAGACAGATCGGTCTGATGAAATCTGAAACAATTAAAATTAAATCAAAAATATAACTTTATTTAGATTAAAATAAGTGAAAAACAAATAAAAAAAACTTTTTATTCAAATTCGTCCTAGGCCGCGAACCTCACAAAGTTTGCTTTCAACAAAATAGTACTTAAATTATATTCGATACATACATAAGTCATTTTTTATATAAGATATAAAACGGAACACACCACTGAAAGGTACATCTTGTGCTAATCTCAGGAGTGCAATGTCATGGTGAAATGATCGATCCCCGATAATGTAGTTCTCGTGGACCACAGTTTCTTCTACATCGACGTCTAATACATCAGAACTGCAGTAATTGTTCGAGCAGTCCGTATTCCTTAACAAGTCCCATTCACCTAGCCGCACCTGGGAACTTTAAACGATTTTTTTAATTATGGCTCACTTAAAAATTTTTTTAATAAGTTTTCCTAATAGTTTGATTTGCGATACATAGCTCACGTCTATACCTACAAATATTAGTAGGTGCACAACGACAAACGTCGTGGTGCATGAGGGTGCGGGTTCGAAACCTGGCAAGTACTAATGTGATTTTTCCTAGTCATATGTACTTTCTAAGATTATTTAGACACCACTGACAGACGGTGAAGGAAAATATTGTGAGGCAACCTGGACTTATAATTTCAAGTTATAAGTTTGTAATCGCCAACCTGTCTTGAGCAAGCTTGGTGATTAATACTCAAACCTTCTCCATGTGAGTAGAGGCCTTTGCTCAGCAGTGGACACCGATAGGCTGATGATGATGATGACACAACGAAAAGCATTGTACCAGCTGTTCAAAAAGTTGTAGCTGACCGTTTTTCGAAGATTTCTAATGAAATCGAAATGTATTTACACATAAATGGAATGTCATGACTAAAGTATAATTGCCCTCGTCGTATAGTTTTCTACGGCTTAGACTTCCTCCTCCCGATTTTCCTTAGATAACAGATTGATAAATATCTACAAACTCAAATAGAGATACTACTCTCGAACATCCCTCACGTTCATAACTAATGCTGGTAAAAACAAATACTAAGTGATCTCTTTTACAAAATCGTCCACAAAAAAATGCCACAACAACTATTTCTATATATCTGCTGGGCGAAGTTCAGAATCGCAATTACGACTTTCAACAAACGAATGAATAGTAGACTCAGTGTGTATCGTTCATCCTTCCTATCCATGCCGACTTATAAATTAAATAGAACAATAATATTATGGTATTCTTTCTACAAAATATAAAACGAGAAATAATATTCTTTATAAATTCTGTAACTCACAATTGATTATAAAAGGCGAATAAGTGAAAAATTTAAAATTTGTAACATTTATAAGCTAGTTTTTAACTACAAACCTTATAATTTCGTAAACGTATTACCTACTTAATAAAAACAAACAAACATACACAGTGACGTCTTCCAAAGTACGCTTCAAACAGTGTGCAGCGGTCATGACATATCTTGATGATATGAGGACTCCACCACAGTAAAAACTATTAGTCGAAGCTGTAAATTAATAGAAAAATCTAATCAGCTTTTTCAATAAATAATACTGGCCTTAACTTTTATTATGTCAATAAAATGTGAAGGGTAAACCGCTCTCTAAATTGAGGGTAGGTAAAATAGAAAAAAACATTTATACAAGTATAATTTTTCAATGCGATCGACATATTTCTAAGCACGAATTTTTGTCAAGGGTAAAATATTTGCTGTTCCAGTTATACTCATCAATTTGGAATTAACGTGCACTTAAACTTTTCTTAAAATAATTACGTTCTGATTAATTCATTTAATATTTTTAGAAACTAACGATTTTGGAATGACTGTGTTTGTATTTTTGGAATGATAATATTACGACAAAACATTAAGAACTTACGTGGACCATAATTCAATAACGCTAGCCAAGGATGTTCACCGATCGCAGCTTCCTCTCCCCCGGAAATCCTATTTGTTATTATAGTGTCAATGCCACAAACAGTGCTGTTAGGCAACATATTTAATTTGTTTGTTTGATTTATATTTGACGTATCGGCATCAGAGCTTGGAAAATTTGGTGGACAGCAAATCTAAAATTTAATGGAATCCTTATTAACGTCATTGTAGGGAAAATAAAATATTTTAAATATACTAAATTTACCTTTGATTGGTTACCATCGAAACCGCATTGTAACTTTTTAAATAACTGAATAAAAATATCGGATGTTCTTTCGTTGAATCTATCGTAAAGGACGTTGCAATCTTCTAGAATCATACATTTTGCTCCGGATCTACATATTTCCGGATTAATGTTGATACCTAAATTTATTTATTAAGTAACAATTAATTTTTATTCATTAATATTATTATGTTATGAACATAGAATTATAGCATAATAAAATCTTTTTATTTTTTTAGTAACCTCTACATATATTTAGTAGGTCAATCAAATCATTTATAATAAAGTGATTTTTTTAAAAAAGCTTAGCTAAATGAAAATGTACTGCAACAAAAAATTTTAACAAGACTTACATGGAGTATCTACAACTTTAAAATTACACTTTATTATTAAACTTTTTTTTACATAACCTCAAACTTATTATTAAAGTTAAAACCGGTTAGAATTATTTATCATTTGAAGGGATTATAATGAATGTAGATTATAAAAAGGAAATTTACCTGAAGCAACATAATTTATGGCGATACTGAGTAACAAAAACAAACTTTTACCATTAAACATTTCTGACGTTTCTTACTTTTACCAAACACTTATGAATTCGTTCAAGGGTAAGTATTTTCACAGATAAATTTAAGTAAAAATATTTATTCATGAATATATAATGTTACTATCACAAACTCTGAGAACTCCGTTCGTTCTTTTCAAGATCTTTATTGGGTTTGACCACAATGTACTAGTAGAGGAAATTAACGTTCAAGCTTATCGTGAATGGGTTTTTAGATTTCTCAAGGCGCATTGAGTAATGATATATTCTACAAAACAATTCTTGAGACTACAGCATGTTTATTCTTAATTTACATTAATACGCTGTATAAGAATCGTAAACAGTTTTCATTCATATATCTTTGCACAATATAAAATAATAGGTCATTGGATGAAAATGGGAAACTCTTAATATATAGTATAACAACGCAAACCTAGAATAAGTATTCAAATACATACGTATATGAGATAAACAAATATGTTATTACGTATTGAGCTGACTTAATTTGCCGTTTATCTTTTACTGTTATAGTCGTACCGATAAGAAACATTTTTATTTACATATTCACTTATTTTGAAAAGAAATCTTAAAATATATAAAGAAAAAACTACATTGAATTGAATTATTTCATTGCATATCTTCCAATAATATAAATATAAAAGTTGTTTTTAAGTAATCTAACTGTTAGGAAAATTGTTGTTACAAAATCCACAATATATCAGTTACCTTTGATAGAAATTTAAGACTCGCTACCAATTATTAAACTGGATGGAATATATTTCTTAGTCTCAGACGGAACAGCGTCTCATTAAAACAAGAGAATTACTATATAAAATTATGTTTTAAAATATTTTTGCTTCATACGATTCTCTAATATTTTAATTAAGAAACCAGTCTCGATATAAATTTTAAATCCTATTTATGAAAACCATTTACCAGTTAAAGAAAATCAAAAGGGATGTTTTAACTTCCAAACAACTTGGTTTTTAATAACAAGTGACTGTAGCCAAAGTATAAATGTCATTAAAGCATGTGAGAGACGGACACATTTTTTACAGTGTGCATACAGTACATCACACGTTAGCAGCTTATTTAAAGACACTGCAGTGTTTTTTAACGACAGGAAGTTTTTCAATAACTTTCTACTGTAGGGGATCGGCGGGTGCATGTGGGATTTCCACCCACTAAAACCCCTTGACGCTCTCTTCGCGGTGTATAAGCTAGTGTAACGGTTACGGCCTGCCATTCATCCTTTCACTACGCACAAGACTTTGAGGACTGCGCCTTCAGTAGGGGAAGTGGAGTCCACACCACACCTTTTTTCGTCTCCAGAGTGGCGTGTTGGGAACGAGAAACGCACCGCCGTCAACTCAGCCTGAATTATCGGGAGTCAGCTTTTCCCTCCAACATCCACAGGTTCCTCCTCCTGGGGAGGTATTCTTCGGGCATAAGCCACTGCCTACAATCCAGCAATATGACAACCTCAACAAGGAGACCATGGCCGCCCCGTCCCTCTCACTACCAACCATAGCCTTAACTACGGAAGGTCTTAAAAACGATGGACAATTGGCGAAACTCATTTCCCACATAGGGCACCCCACTATTGTGTGGTCGGGCGTGTCAACTAAACAAGGGAAATGTGACATGCCGCCGTCGGTTCACTGCCGGCTATGTGGCACAGATACCACAAAACCCTACAATGTTCCAAAAGGATCTGTAACAACCGGAAGGTCAAGGAATCGTGTCGGCGGTCGATTCACT
>DVQP01000993.1:0-17899 GCA_018231745.1 Danaus eresimus | reverse complement strand
AACATATGGTTCCGCACGACACTTAATAAATATTTATAAGTTAAATATTTATATGATCTATTTCTCCGCTACCAGGAATAAGATGATCTCTCAAGCTCTTTCAAGCCGAATTTCGATGTAAGCTCTGTGAAAATTTAATACACCTCTTTTTTTAATGCTATGGCTTCAAACTGGAATGTTGGGATACATATTTTGAAAAGGTCAACGTTTATACATGTTGCACAAGTTATAAAGTTGAGTACTCTGTGAAGGATATAAGTACAATAGAGTTTTATTTAAAAACAAAACATTAAATTTTTATTAAAATGCCTGAATTATGAATCTTACTCTTATGTAATGAGGAGGCTCATTTGGTTGTCTTTTTTTAGGATATTTTGATTTTCGCTAACTTCATTGTGTACTTTAATAACGAGATTAATAGATTATAAATAAAATTGATTTTTGACCCACTAAGGTATATAACCATTACCAAGGATCTCCGTAGAGTTTAGTATTCTTGGAAAAATTCGTATAATACTGCATTTTCACAGCGCAATGTTTCGCTTTGGTAGTTGTATGAAATGTAATCAACAGATACCTTGAGCTCTTAAATAAATAATCTTCATTCCAATGCAAGCTACTCGAATAAATAAAATATAGTTCCTTCTTCCGCTGTAGGTGTTTCAAATAAAAAAGAACCCTTGTCGTGTTTTTGGAATTTCCTATTCAACGGATTGTTAAGAAATACTTTATACGTACAAAATGTAGGAATTTCTCTTGTTTTTTATCATTTGGATAATTAATAATTTATTGATATTTTATAAAATATATTAATTTTCTCAACAAAAATCTTTATGGTTGGATGATTGTAACACAGTCACGAAATTTAGGCTAATGTCTTACATTTTTACCCATATTCATTTAACTGTATTACTAAACTTATTATTGTATTCTAACAATCTTCAAATCCTATTTAAACCGCTGACACAATTTGAAACGGTTGACCTTAAAGAGGACTGATGTTTTAACTATTTAGACAGGCAATTAAATGTGTAATGTGTATCAATTATTCTAATTTAAACTTGTTAAAGATAATACTAAAGAATCAAATGGCCTTTCCACAGAGACAGCGACAGTCAAAAGATTATGTTATTGGTGTGGTCCTCTCGCAGAGCAGGTCAACAGATCTCCCCGGGCGCCGCCCTGTGACGCCTCCACAGAACCCATTATCACTGGATGTGAACCTGAGTTTCCATACTGCGCAGTTGTGGCTACTTCCCCGCGTAAGCATATTATTTAAACAAAGACTATTCTCATCTCTTCGCTGAAGTTATACCCAAAATATATTGTAATATCTCAAAAAGGACGCCGAAGGTGTAGATAGTTTGAAAAGTTTGAGAAATGATCTCAAAAACTAATGTGTTCAGAAATCCATGGACTAAGTAATTAAGTTATTAAATGCACTCTAAATTCTTAGCTGCAGTTACATTATTAGAAAAAGATTCAATTTATAAGTATAAGACGTGAATCTTGATTTACCTTGATCTAAATCCAACTAGTTTGGGTATCTGAAAAATGTTAATATTCAAAATGAAAACAACCCTGTATGAACTCATGAATACGTATACAAATATCAAAGTCTCTGATATGGGGATTTATTAAAATAATATTTAACTATATAATAATATTCAATGAAGAATTTAATTTCATTGAATTATTTAAATAATCATGATTGTTATTTATCTAACCGTAACCTTTACAATACATACTGATTGTCAATATAAAATGATCATAAAGTGTTAGTTTCCGTTAATAAAAATAAGCAACGCGTTCCTATGCGACCCACTGACCGACATTTATCCACTTACAGCTGGGTAGACGTTGATTGACATCAAGGCAAACTAATTCCACAACATCCAAACATGTAAAATATATTTATAATACATTCGAAACAGAATTTACTTCTCTAACAGTTCCGATTATTTCAAGCCTAAACTGTACTAAAATATATTAACTCACAATACTAAGGAATTTATTTTTCCACTAACGAACGAAAAAATGCCCATATTTCAGTAGAATGTCATCGAAAAACAGGTAATTAGACTAGCGTCCGTCCACTGGGAGGTAACGGTCATCACCAGATTTAGTTCCTAGTTTTGAAAGACGCTCGTCAAAACATTCTTAGCTGAGTTTTGGGCTTATATGGCGTAACTAATAATTAACATTATGTTAACGATTAAACAGATATTTGTTAATCCGAGAAGTTTAACAGAAAATTGTTAAACCGATAAAAAAATAGAATACCCTTATTAATTTTTATCTGCTAGGTAAGAACCGCTTTATTTAAATGAAACCACAATCTAAATTAATATGCAGATCCTGTCGGATGCAGGGAAATTGCTTGGTGATAGGCGAATCCATTAAGCTTAGGTCTTGAAGCTTGCATAAGAACAAAATTTACTTTGATACTATAACAATATTATTAAGATTTTGTAGATGTTGACAAATATATGAATATAGAATGTTAAGTAGTTATAGTTGAAACTTTTTTCATATCAATTTCATGTTTTTGACATACCAGATGGTTAGTTATTTTCGTAGAAAATCACTCCATTTTCTTACTCGGTAGCAATGGTGGTAGAACCTGGCTATGGTCAAATTACTGCAAACATGGGTTGGCTCGTTTGCTGAAGTACCACCCTCCAAAGAAGATCGGCCTGGAGTAGTTTTATACGGCTTCGTTTCGTCCGATGAGTGAGATAACCGGTTGCCCTTTCCACTTTCCCAACTTCTCCCACCCTTTCCACTCCCTCTTCCCCAAATAAGGGTGGCAACGCATCCGCAAATTTTTTTGTGGATGTCCATGGGCGATGGTACTACCTTCATCAGGAAGATCGTTTGCTCGTTTGTCCCCTTTGAGATAAAAAACATAATACCTGTAAATTCAACAGAAAAGAATAAGATTCATAATTAAGAGTACTTTCATAAAGCTTTGTAAATATACAAATAACGATATTTCAAGGGTTGTGAAAATTATTTTAACTATTTTAGTTTACATTAACTGACTTACAATAAACTGAAGATTTTCTTTGGAATCTTATTTAGATTTAATTGTAAAGAATTTTTAAGAGCGGATAAATTTAACACAGAAAGTACATCAATTAATTCTTTAAATCATAGGGAGAAAATATATAATATGATAAAAACAAATGTACCGCCGTGTTTTCACTTTTACCAGCTAGGTCGAATGTAGACTCTTATAAGAATATGATTTTCTGATTTTTCATAATAGCAACTTTATTAAACCTCTGCTTTACCTTCTGCTTTTTTTCCAGCATACGTGGAATCAAGGCTCTGTGTGAAACTCTATCAAGATGAATGTTATCCATTATTTTGCAATTCGACAAGAACCTGGAAGATGACGTGTCCATGCCGCGATGATTTGTGCAATGGAGCCAACACAGAAAGAGAAAATGAGGCTTTCACGATACTCGACAAGCTGGTAGCGAAAACGAAAACATCCCGCGTTAAAAGAACTGGAATAAGCGCAGTACAATTCATACCATCTGGATTAGATAAAACTCGTATTGTTAATAACATATCTATTTCTGACAACCTTCCCAACCAAATGGGTGATGAAAATAAAAATGACGGACATAGGACGCAGATAATAATCGGAAATCAATCCACATCAGATGATGCGAATTTAGATTTAGAGAATAGTCTCACGACCATAGAACCGATAGATGAAATCCAATCAACGAATACGGATATCACAAATGTAGAAAAAGCCGTTGAAGATGACGAACGAAAAACGGAGATATTACCAAATGATTTAATAAGCGACGAAATTATAAAAGTAGTTAGCAACCCTACGTCCATGGAGGCGATTGATTATATACCGTCAGCTTCAGAAGATAAAGTTGATAATGTGTCAGATAGACTAAAAAATGAAAAATTACCCACTGCAGAGGCCCTTCAGCAAAATACAACTCCGAAAGCAAACGATAACACGACCCCGTCCTCTGTCGAAGAAACAACAGATATGCCAACAGATGAAACAGAAATGACAACAGAATTATATTCGGACAAGAATTCCGCTAGCAGTGCATTGTATAAAAACGTGATGATGTGTCTAAACATTTGCGTTCTACAATACTATACGTCACATTTTAATTAGATTCTTAGAAATTATGCAATAAAATGATCTCTTAGTTTTATATTTTTATGCATGATCATTGTAGTATTTTATATAAATGTGATATTAAATTAGTTAAAATTCTAGGATCGTAGTGTTGCCATGTATAGAATCTGGTTCAATAAAACTATAGTTGTGTTTATAAATTCTATTTTTTATTTATTATATGTGAAATAAAATTCAATCAAAAGTAAAATCGTACTGCTTTCCTATCTTTCTATTGCTCTCCTTAGTCTCTAGACTTTTGGCGCCTTGTTCCATGGCTTCCCGTATATCAGATTTGAATGGTTTATCTGCTTTCCTATATTTAGCCTCGGGGCCATAATATTCGTATGTGGGTGGAGGCGCTATTTCTGCTTTATTACAGCTAACGTGTCTTTCAGACTGTCTTCGTACATCTTCTTCGTCATCGCTTAATTCATTCACGATAGCCGTAGGTTCGGTTGCTTTGATGAAGTTTTTATATTTAACTATAGTTTCCGGTTTCTTCGTTGTAAAATATAACCCTTTGTTAGTGTCGTCGGTTATGTCTGCTATGTTAGGCGGCGGCGGAGTAGTCATCGGTCTAACTTCTGACCAGGACTTCGTTTTATTGTCGCTATCAATTTTCCTGCCGTCCTTGTTGAAGGTATACATTGATTTTTCGCCTGTAGAGGATTGTGGTGGTGCAAATTCGTTAATCCTCCTAGCCCTCTGTTGCTCGACGTACTCTTCTTGGGACATTTCTCTGAACTTCTTCACATTCCCCTGAGGCCCCTCCTTCCCTACATCCCACTCTCGTATGTAAGCTTCACGAAACTTCTGTCTCTCTTCTTCTCTTGCTTTCTTAGCTTTCTCCTCTTCTTCCTTTGCTTTTTTGTCAGCTTCGTCCTTTTGTTGAGTGAGGAATTGTAAAAGGCATGTGGTAAAATCCTTTTTCTTTTCTGAAACACAATTATATACACATGGTTATGAGAGCTATTTTTTTATAATTAATAAAATTGCTATACCAGTATTCAATGAAATATCTACTATATTTCAGATATCTTTTTTTAACTAAAATCAATTTGTACGAAAGCCAGCCGAGGTCAGGAATATATAAACTGTGATTATTAATTTTTGACCATCCAATTAATAAAACATAATTTTTTTTGTTTAGTTCGTTAAAAAATGACTCACAAATCCCTAAACTCATTAAGCGGAAGTCAATATAGTAGTTAAATATACATCTACCTTCAGGATCTTCTGGTGGTAGCCCCGCCCTCATTCTCTGTCTCGCTCTAGCAGCTGCAACTCTAGCTGCTATCATATCATCTCTCTCTTTCCTTAGTTTCTCGGCCTGTTCCTGTGCTTTTAATGTTTCTTGCCTCGTCTTTATCAATTCCTCCATTTGTTTCTTTCTTTCCGTCTCGTCTGTACTGAAGGAGTAGTAACCCACGCCGTGGATTCTTGCCTCTGTTAATATTACGGACAAACATAAATTAATAAAAATATGTTAATTATGTCTATGGTATTTGTACAAAATCAAGGATTACATAAAATAGTAAATAAAACGTATACAACTATACATAATTATAACATTTTAAAAATAATTAGCAGGTATAATATACTGAACAATTATTTTATGATGAAATGGAGATTAAACTATATACACATATACTTATAATTTATATTATTAGAGATTTTTGAAGTAAAACTTGTAATGCGACTTCCAACAAGGTTGCGTTAAACTTTTAACGCTCCTGGGGAGGGGGAATAGAAAGAGACGGAGCGAGAGTAAATGTCTCAATTGTGAATATTAAGCTTTATGTTTATAAAGTTTGTCTTAAAGAAATTGTATTTCACTAAAAATGGTTCTACTCCTTCCTATTTTTATTTCCACATTACAAAGTTCCACTTCTTCCCCGCGAAGACTCCATACAATTTTTTTCTATTACAAACCATCAAATAGCAAGTCCTGATAATGGATATCTTTTTCTTTAGCCAACAGCTCTCTTTCCTTTTGCTCCCATTTCTCTCTCAATGACTGGAGATAATCATTCGTCGTCTGCACTAACAATGGCTTCTCTACTTCTTTCGAACTCTGCTCCTGGAATAAAAATATATATTCCCTGTATTATTAAAACTTGTATATTGATTAATTAATTAATAAGACCTAAGATTTTCACGAATATTCATTACGCGTTTTTTTATTATTTTAAACTACACACTCCAGACGTTTCGGTTACTTTGCAGCAACCGTCATCATGGGCAGACGAGATAAAAAAACGCCTAGTAAATCCGAATACCCTGATATTAAAAACAATACAGCTTAAATTACACTGGTCATAGGTTATTAAGACATTTCAAATTACAAGTAATTTTTATAATTAAACCAATGATATAAGAAACATTATTTGTTAATGTATGTAGATATTAAGAATAGACCCCAAAAGGAATAACTAACACTAATTGTTAAAGTCATTAATTGTAGGAATGTATTAATAAAGAATATATTAGCAAAAAGTTAACCCCACTAACCGTTTTATCAGATTTATTGTCACTGGATTCATTAGTGACTATTTTCTTTAACTCCTGGTCACGTTTTTGGTAATAATCCAAATCGGACTTAAGACATTTACGTGTCCTCCCTAAGAAGTCGGTAAACTCGATCCTGTATGTAACATATACAATTCTTTCTATTTAACCAAAACAAAACATAATAGCAACAATTTTACATTAGAAACATTACCATTCACTATCGTCTTCTTCCTGAAAAACAACTTCTTTTTCCACCGTTTGATCTTGTTTCGGATGTTGTATGGTCTCTTGTTTTTTACCCTTAAAATTAACCAGAAACTGATCAGCAAGCTTTGAATCTCCCACACTATCTGCTAAATGTTCATACAATTCAGCTTTCTTCTCTAGGGCTGCTCTATAAGTAAATAAAATACATATTAAATCCACAACTTGCTACAAGTAACACATGAATTTAGATAATTAAAGTATGCCATGACAATTTCCCCTATCATTAAGTTCATCATACACTTAATCAAGGAATAAAGTCATACTCTCCCAAATATTATATAAATGTTTAATAAAGATTTAATATATTGTCATTTCTATAAATATTATGACGCCATATACTAAATGAGAAAAATATTAGATATATATATATTAATTTATAAGTAAGATATATACTTTGACTTCCTGCATGCTTCCAATTCTTCAGTGTCAATAACTTTTAACTTATCTTTTAAACTGGTTTTATTACTCTCAGATTTGTTTTTCTTTTCACTAATAGAAGGCTTGAAGTTCTGAACATTATGCTGGGGCAAATGTTTCTTTTCTAGAGCCTCCTCTTTTTTCTTCAGTAATTCTGCCTTCAAACTTAGTAACTGCAATATAGTAATTTAATAATAACATTACACAATTAAAATCACAATATGCGAATAAAGAACGCTACTCACAATTGATTTATCAAAGAAAATCTCTTTTGAATTTTGTCCATTCATTTTATGTGTTTATAGAACTTTAAAAAATATTCTTAGCAATTTCTGTCAATTAATTTAAAAAGTGCACAATTCTTTAGACCACCTTAACTCACAATATTAAATAAACTGAATGTATGAAACCCATACGCTCTTAAACCAAAGTTTCAATGTAACTTTACATTTTACAAACTAAATAAATAGAAATCTATAACTTTAGAGAAGGAAACAGCTGTAAAATTGCTCATGTCAATAAAGTTGCTTATAGCTTTTTATAATCTGTTTACTATAAGGAACTTTTAAGTTAGGGTATTCGTCTGATCAGAAAATTAATTATGATTGTTGTTTTATTAATCAGATGCCGCTTATGTTTTCGATATATTTTCGTCAGCTTATAATTTATCTATTTTTTAATTTTTACGAATTCATATAACTTTTGCTTTTACTAAACGAACTGAGGAAATTTATTAATATCCTTTTAATAGTTACAATCATAATTTAAGAAAATGTAATATATAAAAATAAATATGTTTTAACTTGATTTTTTATGTTATGAGCACATAAATATCCATAGACAAATAACATGTCTACCAACGGTATAAAATAACTAATGACAGATTTTGTAGACTGACATCGCATCGCAGCAATCGCTGGTCATTTTTTTTTGCTAATTTCATGGTCAGTCTGACAACCCTTTCATTGGTAGTGACGAAGTCTTATTTAGCAAACAAAGAACTAAGTTAACATTAACTTCCCATGACTATATTTTATAATAAAACAAGCACATGAGTATACCCTTTAGAAACAAATTAATAGTTTACTTTGTGCAGTGACTAAGTGAGTGAAACAAGATGTCAACTCCTGCCAGAAGACGTCTGATGAGAGATTTTAAACGGTACCTATATTTGGCCTACTTTAGAAAGAAACTTTAATATTTGTAACAAATGCCGTAGCTGACAATACTTAATCATTTGATGACATTATTGTCACCTTCATCGATTTCTACGCGATTCTACAATTCCCAAAAAGAACGCTTGCTTTTAATTAAGCATCTCTTAGCACGGATGGAAAAATGCGTTATGACATCATTGATTCCCTTACTTATATCGAAATTAGTTGTAAATGTTATTGATAATTCGTAATCTAATATGAAAATTATATATAGTCTTTAATTAATTCCAGTCTCCAAGAGGATCCACCCACTGGTGTATCAGGGGCCCCCACTGATAATAATATAATGATCTGGAATGCTGTGATATTTGGCCCTCATGATACTCCATTTGAGGATGGCACCTTCAAGCTAACTATAGAGTTCACAGAGGAATATCCAAACAAACCACCAATAGTACGATTTGTATCCAAGATGTTTCATCCCAATGTATATGCAGATGGTGGTATCTGTTTAGACATTTTACAAAATAGATGGAGTCCAACATATGATGTGTCAGCTATTTTAACTTCTATACAGGTAATCTTAGTTACATTGCTTTAAACAAGTATTAATCTTATGTACATAAACCACAAATTTGCTTTCCAATAGGTTTTATATCTGTTTTTTTCAGCTACACTAAAAATGAAATGACCTCCTTTATATGATAAATATAATTTCTTTGATTCATTGTGGAGTAATATTGCATAATGTATATTTTTTGTCATAATTGCAATATAAAACTAGGATAGCAATTATAAGTTATTAGAAAATACATGAATCATTTTTATATTTCTTTACAGTCATTACTTAGCGACCCCAATCCGAACTCACCAGCTAACTCGATGGCTGCACAACTGTATAAAGAAAATCGAAGGGAATACGAGAAACGGGTTAAAGCATGCGTGGAGCAGTCATTTATTGATTAGCAGTTGGCTATTATCGACCCATGTCCATTGGACACACCAAAACCGGCTTACACCTCCATAGTCATTGGGATGTGTGTAAAATTATTATTATTAATCAACCACAAAGTGCATCATCACCAACTAAGGCATCAGGCAGTTACATTATGTATTTAATTCTAATACAAATAAACTTGTCACTTGTAGCGTAAAAATATTAACAGTAAACAATATAGAAGTTTGCATTGCAGTAACAATAGCTGTAGTTGAAACATGCATATTTTTATTTCGGTTTTCTCCTCAAAATCATTATTATTACAGCTAATATCTGATTCACTACTTAATATGTTGGAAAATTTGTGTTCATAGTATTCATAACTATATTCGCTTCTTCCATAAAGGCTTTCATCATATAGCTAAACCACATTCTTTTATATTTCTTATAACATATATATATATTTTTGTTTCAAGTAATAATTACTGTTTACAAACAATAAAATTGTTTTTATTATCTATAATTGAAATAATAAACCTTTTTGGAACAATGTATAATTTATTTCAACTTAGGAATATAAAAGTGACAAAGCAGTTTGTTAGACATTTTTTTTTACAAAGGTTCCAAGACAACACCCGGTTGCATACAGCAATGTGTTAAATGATATTTAAATGTGAAATTGTTGATATGAACTAAATGCCGAATTAGTAGCCAAGTTCAACATTATGAAGTAGGTGTGTGTGTATACTGTTTGTCTTTATAGTAAATATTATTTTTGGTTTTATTTGTGTTTTAATTGATGTTAATTTTTTTTATTAAACACTTAAACCCTTTCCATCCCATTTAATGTTCAACTGCAATGTATATTTTTATTAAGATATTAGATTCATGTTAAAGTTACTTATGTAGGTCTATTAAATTCTATCAATTAATATTATTAAACACTAAATTGTAATTGTCTTCTAAAAATCCAGTTATAACATAAATAATACAAATTATATTTTAACTGATAGAATTTCTTTGTGGTCTGCTTATTTTACAATAATGAAAAAAAATTACAATAACTTGTAAATCATTCCAAGTACATATGTTAAAAATTATATATATAAAGAGTACTTGAAATTAAAAAGCTGTTAAAATTATAACAGCCACATTCCCACCCTCATGACATCAACATTGGGCACTGAAATAAGAAAATTTTATAGAAAATGTTTTATATAAGAGCTAGCAAACATTTCATAGAACATAAAAAATCAGTACAATAATTTCTATAAAATAAATTATTCATTTCTAAATTATATTACATAATTTAGACAAATAAGCCTATTTAATAGACATTTTTGTTCCTCAATCAATTCAGAATAGCATATCATATACATACATGAGCTATGTTTATACATAGTCAAGACATACTGGGAAAATTTAATATCACAAAGTGCAGGCTCCAACAAATATACATTGTTAATATCACCTTGTTTTTAAATCTTCTTTAACTTTGTACATCAAAAGTTCCATACATACTGTAGCATCTTCCGCACTGTCATGACCATCAACAGAGTTCTGGATAATCTTCTTCAAATGCTCTGATGATAAATTTCTCAATGCTCTTTTATATGGAGGCCCCATTTTATGAGGAAATAACACACTTGTATCGATTACTGTGTCATGAATCAATTTCAGTGCTTTGAAATCAGATTCTAAACTATGGCCTATTAAGATAGTTTTACTATTGAACATTGTAAGTAGTGTTGCTTGCACATCAAGAAGTGTAGTTTTAACATCGGCCATTTGTTCCTGGGTTATACCAGAATACCTTGTGTTATAATCTATGATGGGATGGAGGGGTTTAATAAGTGTCTCATACACTACTTTACAGGAGCTATTGATAACTGTTACCCTTGTTAAATCTAAACCTTGTGTTGTGTAACACATTTCGCAATCCAAGGAATAAACACCATAATCGTCCATCACAGTCTCCGGCGGTAGAGTTTTAACATAACCTTTCAAGTTTTCAAAGTCTACGTATTCATAAACATGAGTTGACGCTATACAACACCCATCAGATGATTCATCTTGGCTGCAACACTGATATTTAACCTCACCCCGAAACCTGTATTTGTTGTTAGGATGATAAATGCAATCTTGTTTTATAACAGGAAAACCCTTTTTGTCTACCGTATACTCTTTTTTACATCTACAACAAGTCCTTATAAAACCTTTAGGAGGTTTTTGTTTGTTTTGACCATGTATAATAGCTCTACCCTTCTCCCCATTACTATGTGGTCGAGGAAAACCATTCTCTTTTAACTGCTCATCAGTCAATATCCATTTTTTAATATTGTTGTACAAGTTAGCACCAACAAATTGTTTAGAGTCTTCGAAATTCTTTTTATGTTTACTCTCAATACTCCAGGAGCCAGCACTAGCTGCATTCGTAACTGTACCCTGTACAAGTTTAGCTCCTGAACTATCATTACCAGATTTTTTTACTCCATTGCATTCTATGACTTCCTTTTTCAATCTACTTATAGCAAGGACTGCTGAATTTTTATAAATTGGTACTGAAGAACACTTTTTGCTTGTTGTCAATTCTTCGTTTTGAGCCCTTGCATATGCATCAGACGGTAGTAAATAAATATTCAAGCAATTGTCTATCATCAAGTTTAAATATGTTGACCTGATGTTAACAGGTATTTTTGATCCCAAAGGTTCAAGTACTCCTGGTCTATCTATAAACTTCTCACTGGGTAAGTGGGCAACTCTTTGAGTACCTTTTTTCACAGTTTGTGTCACTGTACAGCTTGTTGAAGGATTATTGTTTGGTGCAGAGCTGGGTTTGGGTGGAATAGTCTTTTTTGCCGTTAACATGGTTGATGCATAAGGTACATGGGCTATCCTAATTTTGGAATGATTAGTAACAGGTGGTACAAATGGTTTTGAATCTGGTTTGGTATTGCTTACAGGAGTAGTTGTATCTGGTGTCATTTTGGCATGAAATTCTCTCACTTTAGCAAGTCGCTCTGCCATGGCTTGTGCTGCATTAAGTTTGAAATCAGGTCTTTTGGGAGCCTTAGGAGTGACTTTGATATTCTTATCAGTAGTTCTTGACACCCTTTTCTTTGATGGTATATACTCATCATTTTCTGTCATTGAAATATCAAGTTCATTGGGTTCACCTTTTGCTTCTGGTTTTTCAGTTGGAACATATTCCTCAAAAATTCTTTTACATTCTAAAGCGATATCATCTTCATCTGGCTCTGAAACATCATCAATGTCTTCAATGAAGTCTTCAAATTTATGGTCATCATCTTCTGAATTGCTCTTTGAATTTTGCTTTTTATGTTTGTCCTTTGTGTCCTTAGATTCCTTAGAATGTTTGTGTTTCGTATGGTGACTATTATTACTCTTACTTTTCTTACTATCTTTTTTATCGCTAGAGCTATGTTTAGAATGCCTCGATGAATCATTTCTTGAATGCTTTGAACTACTACTTGAGCTTTTTGAACTAGATCTTTTTTCTGACTTACTTTCACTGCTACTATGTCTCTTTTTATCTTGATTGGAACTTTTGTGGGAACTTTTCTTATCAGCACTAGAACTCCTGTGTTTACAGTGTTTTCCATTTTGATCAGACTTTTCACTTTTTTCTTTCTTCTTAGTCTTATCTTTGTCATGTTTCTTCTCAGATTTATCTTTATCAGATTTTTCTTTATCAATTTTATCAGTTTTACTATGACTTTTATCATCTTTTTCCTTATGACTATTATTAACTTCTAAACTCTTTTTATTCTCCTTACATTCTATTGAAGAATCACTTTTAAGATTATGGGAACATTTCTCTGATTTTTCTTCATCTAATATTTGATCTAATATATCAAATTCTGGTCCTAACTCATCCAATCCATTTAAGTCACTAGAGAGTTTCCTTTTTTTAGTGTCAGGTTCATCTTCATCACTAGAAAAGCAAGGAACTAGGGATCTAGGTGTTGGTTGGTACGTCACAGAAGACCGTTGGCTTTTAACTTTGGTAGGTTTATATTCTAAGAGTTTCTTTTTGTTAACATTTTTATCGGAAGGGATATAATTAACTTTGGAGTTTGAGTTCTGTGTTTCTTTCGGTGCGTATTCTTGTACTGCTATTTCAACGCCTGGCAAATATTTTTCATTTGATTCTGTTGACCCTTGTGGAGAGTATGGATCTGGGGCGCTTTCAGAACCTGGTGTATATAAAACTGGTGCTACATATGTAAGTTTTGAACTATTAGTATCAACAGGCCGCTTAATGGATAGACTGGCCGGTTTTCGCGGTGTGTATGGCACTGGAATATGTCTTCGTTTTTGTTCATTGATTTCCTCACCGATTTCAGGTTCACTATTTATTTTGTTAAGTTCCGCTATTGGAGTGGGATTGTAAGTAACTTTCGACGAAGCTGGTAAGCATTGAACACCTTCAGTTTCGAATGTATTGTTCACCGACAGCGATCCCGTTGTAGAATCCGATTGCTGAAGAACCTTTTGGACGGCAGCGGACACAAGCTTTAAAAGTGCATTTCCGCTTTCTATCCCTTCTCCAGAAATATTATTGGTTTCTTTTTTAACATGACGAAAATGACAATAGGGTCGTTCACAGATACCACTATCGTAGAATGGACAATTTATTCCCTTAAAATATCCCGTCGATGGTAACATTTTATTTTAATGATTACTTATTCATAACAGTCGAGAGTTAAAGAGTATTTAACTAAAAGTTAAAACATACATAAATTTCAATCCGGTTGTTCTAACAACACCAAGCTCTGAGCGCATCACGACCAATGGCTGTTACTTGATAGTTGATACATTTTATTTTTGGTCGTTAGAAATGTCATAATACATATGTCAGATAGTAAATCACAGAGTATAATCTTGAACACAGTTTTTTAAACCCAGACAAACAACCAATTAATTTTATTTATATTTTAAGTAAAACCTCTTTTACAATATGTACTTCAAATGTCATTTAGTTTAAAATGTTGAAATATGTATAAAAAATTATATTATATGCTTATACTTCGCAATCAAATTCAATAAAAGGTTTCTAGCGTAACTATTGATTGAAGGCTGTGTTAGATACTTTTTACGATGCCACATGGAAGGGAACTATGTCATGGTTAAATTTCTTACAAAATTGCCATTTCACAATAACAATGGATCAACTTGTGCAAAACGAGCATAGGTTTAAAGTTTAAATAGACATCCTTTAAAATGGAAATATTTTTGAAACTTATACATTTATGTCCCTTATCTTTTAATGCGTTGTCAAAACTTGTGACAGATGTGATTGATAAGATAGCCAGTGTTTTGGAATATTTATATCCCGATTTTGGGGTATAACTTACTAAAAATGTTAGCAGATACAGCCCAAGACTATGCTCAATACCTAAAAGTGGATCTGTCCAGTAATTTTCAAACAGTGCAAGATGTGATAGATAATATGATAACCAGGCTTGAAGAATTGAGTAGTGTTGTTCAGATGATAAAATTAAAAAATAACAACTGCACCACCTCCGTAACCGAAGACATTTGCCGAAACCGAAATGAAGTTACAATGTTATCCAAAAAGATTGTCACGCTAAGTGATGTTGTACATAAGTTGCAAGTCAACGTAGATGTTCTCGAGAAACGCGTTGAGAGAGCAGAATCTGATTTTGGTGTGCAATCTGATAATAAACTTAAATATTTCTTCAAGCCATTCTTAAAACGAAAAGACGTCGGGATAGCGAGTAATGCACCACCAATTCCGCAAGAAAAAGTTGTGTTTTCTAGTGTACTGGACAATTTTGAAACAAGTAATACGTAAATTTGTCAAGCATGTAGTTATATTACTAGTGTTTACTTACTTTTTAGATATTTGTGGTTGTTTTACTCTTACATTGACTTATACATTATAAAAATGTATTTCAGATTTTTTTTTTACAGTTATTGAGTATGGTGTAAGGAAAATAAAAAAATGTATATCAAGTTATGTATTTGAAAATAAAATAACATACTATTTGCAAAAGTGTTTATTAATACTGCTTAACATAAAAATATCACATGAAAATTTATTGAATTCCAGTAGAACCGAATCCTCCGTCTGCTCTTTTACTCTCACTTAAATTCTTAACTTCTACTAAATCTGGGTAATATATACGTTCACATATTAGTTGGGCAATTCTGTCACCTTTGTTGACTTTGAAATCTTCATTGGAGTGGTTGAATAACACAACCCCAATATTACCACGGTAATCTTCATCAATAACACCAGCTGGAATAGAATAATTATTACACTTAAGATGTTCATGCTTGTTATTCAATTAAGAATTTATTGACAAAAATAAGAATTAAATACAAAACATATTCAAAATCACTGAAGATTTTGAATCTTAATGCGTTGCAGAATAATATCAATAATCCATATACTTTAAATTTCATTTGAATTTGACAAAAACAGCTAATGTACCTGAACTTTGCTAACTCACAATCATAGTAAATCTGCATTAGTGAGAAATCATAAAGACCAAATGTACACAAAATAATAGCAGTAAACAAAACCAATAAAGAGATCTAAGACTTTTGGGCATATTCATTTAAATGATCACAGCAGACATTAACATATTGTATGCTCTTGATCACAGGGCTGAATAATAACCCAATAATCGGAAGTATGTAGTTTTTAAAAAATATATAAAATATGCATAAGTAATCTGAATAACATTAATTTCATTTAAAACAAATAAAATGGTTACATAATAGTATTACATTTGTTTTAATTAGTAATTAGTTTACACTTTTACAATTAATGAAATAGAAAAATGTTTGAGAAGTGCACAGAATTATATGTAACAGAAATAAATATATACTTGAACTCTGGTGGTTAGTTTATATTGAAAGGAATATTAATAAGTTAATCATATTTCCTGGAAATATATTAAATTTACGTTTTCTACTGTGTGCAACTACCTGAATTAGCTAATAAAATAATCTAGAGCTTCTGAGTAGTTTGCAAAACTAGTGATCCCTGTAACTCACCGCCAACATCAATGAAGTTTTTAACAGCTAATCCGGATCGAGGAGCCACTCTTCCATAGCATCCAGAGGGCAATTCTATTTGCAAGTCAGTCTTTATCAGTTCCTTACCACGTGCAGGTACAACATAGTCATAGGCACTAAAGTTTGAAATATATAAGGCGTTAAAAAAAATCTTCATAATAAATTTATGTATAACATCTTATCGTATATCGAAATATTTAATTCGTGGTTTATTTAATATAGATTCGTACCTTTTCAAATCAAAACCTGCTGCTTTATCTGAGCCTTTTACAGGAGGGAATGCATGTTCACTTATCCTGGTAAATTTCAGGACACTGTTCATTTCGGTAGGCATATTCACTGATATTAATTTCTTTAAGATCGACCACCTAAACAAAATTATAATTTCTAAATTAATTATAGATAAACACCATTGAGTATTACCTACTTACGTTAACAGTGAGAAATAGATACAATCAAGTCGAATTTCTTTAGAATGATAAATAACTGAGAAAAAGAACTATTCTTACAGGGGAGCTATATTGTCACAAATCGATTAATGTCTTAAATCTCAATAAATAAGCGAAGTGATACAGTCTGCAAAGCACAAAGCGGCACGGGTAATATAGCTATACTATACAAGAATAATAATCTCGCGCCAAATCGTAACGTTTCTGAATTTTTACACAGATTATAATTACGCCGAATTTACTATATCTGTGATAGATTATTTAAAAAACTTTAACTTATATTATTTATACATCTTACATTTTTAAGAATAAAATCGAATTAATAATATATCTTATATCTAAAAATAAATATTGGAACTCCTCTCCTATTAAAACAAATCGCCTCTTAGAACGATTGTTATTTTAAATGTTAAAGAATAAACTTTAAAAAAATCGTACTCTTTAGAATGAAGTATTATTTTTTTATGTACGGCACTGATTGTCAAATTTTACAGTATGAGTAACTGCTTCTAAAAACTGTGAAATGGTAATTAAAATTTAAGATTTTTTTAAACAATCTAAAAAAAGTGTATGCCATAATTAAGAAAATTTAATTAGAATCTAAATCTGAATGAATTGACATTTAGTATGGGTATGAAGGAAAGTTAAAGTACTTCATAGATAATACGTATACATAAAATAGAAAGGCTGTCTGTGATCCATTAGATGTTTGTTTGGCTTTGGAAAGGTAAATCAGGGTGTTGCTGTTTTGAAAAAAAAAACTTTTGGTAATAATAATTCATAAAAATATGACAGTTAATATTCTAGAAAAAGGAGACATTTCTTTTCTTTGGTAAAACATATTAAAATTTATATTTTCATTCTCGAACAAAAGAATTTGCGGAGTATCTTGAAAAATGAAAGCAGTACAAAATAATTCGAAATT
>DVQP01000992.1:0-17905 GCA_018231745.1 Danaus eresimus | reverse complement strand
TACTTATATTAGAATAAACATTCTAGTAGAGTTATATTGTAAATGATAAGTAATCAATTAATTAATTATTTTGCAAGAGAATGCTCCTAAAGCAGATATATAAAAAAGTATCGACTCGAATTCCTTATTAACTTATTTCATATAAAACTAGATCGATATTTCGCCGGCATTATCATTTTAAAGAGACTTTGCGGCTATGAACATCAAAACGAAATTAAAATTTGGACGAGAGGTATTAGGGAAAGAAGGATTTTTTAGACTAGAGTTAAAAAAATATAGAGAGGACCCTCGTCTGAATCTAACACGTTTTATTTTCAAATATTATTAAAACGTTAAAGTGAAACTGTATATAAAATTGTTGGTGAGCATGAATTGAATTAAGTAAACAAAATCAATTGTGATGTTGTTGGCTCTAGGATCAAGCCTCTTGAAATTAAGTCTTGTAAATTTATTGAGATAGTAGATCTTGGGTTTAGGGTTCAGCACTGACTATAAGAGATAAAATAAAATGTACGATAATTGTTTAAGTTAGAGAAATTGCTGGTGGTCGTTTTTTTGAACTGGTGGAATGTGACGGTTCCGTATAAGCCCAAGGTTTATCTTAGTCAAACCGTCAAGAATTCTATGACATTTGATGGGCTTACAACCTTATTATAAAATTCAGATGTTAAGGTCACCCATTATAATGAAATCATTGTAGAGACGATGCTTTCCTTCGTCCAAAAAAGAGAGAACAAAAGCAGCAAGAGCAAAAAGTATAAAATTGGTAGAAAATGACTCTGACTATCTACTAACTAATTTTTTTATTAGGCAATCATTTAAGCCTCTCGAATGATTACAGAAAGACAGTTATTTGGAAATATTAATAGAAATATTTCTTTTTATTAATGAAATACGAATTGTAAGTAAATATGAAATTAACTGTGGCCTTAAATATTCGAGTACTTTATTTTGTGTATTTAATATTTTTACTTCATAATTAATCGCTTCTTCTGAAATCTATATTTTTAAATTTGATCCGTGTAAGGCAAATATTTATATAAGTTGCATATAACTGTTAATGTATTCATATATTTGTATTGATATATTTGTCTTTTGGCCACATCGCTAAATAAATTGTTAACTATAAATAAAACTAATATTGAAATCAGCGAATAAAGATCAATTTTATATGTTTTTAATCTTCAGATTAACTTATTACACATAAACAATTACTGTGAAAATATAGAAACCTGAACAGACTTTGTCTCCGAAGATATAAAAGAATATATTTATCATCTTTTGATCTTTTCAACGCACCTTGCGAAATGCGAATGCAAAACGAAACTCCCAATAAAATTGTAACGTTAAAGCATATGCGAATATTTAATTTTTATTATTATTTATATATGTATCACGTATTATATTTAATTGTATAATGTCAAGAATTTTTGGTAATTTAATATTGTTTAGAACGTCGTCATGCCCAGGCGAATTCTATTGCACAATTCACTTTCCATTTTACGCGCTATCACTCTCATGTTGGTGTGTTTTGCGGTTACATCTGAGAAAGGCTCGTTATTTATAATCTTGTTTGACTTGAAGTATGTAGTTTTGTATTAAATATATTAATGATCATAAGGAACTGTTTTCGTACCTTAACATGTAACTGTTTGTTTTATGTATTAAGTATCTAAAATTGTTAATAATTTCTAACTTGCTTTAAACGTTTAACTTTAAAATGATTCTAAATATACATATACATAAATTTTCAATCGCACTTCAGACTATATTATATTAATATATAAAACTAAGAGGCCCTTTTTTTACTGTTTTCAAATTAGCAATGTAGAAGCTTAAATCCGGTAAAACGAAGTCCATTTTGTGAGCACTGCTTTTACTGATAATAAATTATTTGATTGAAAAAATATATAGTCAGAAATGAACGCTTAAAAACATTGTTATTTTTTTTTTGTTAATAAGGTAAGCATAATTAATTTCTCTTGCGTATCAGCGAGCTACTGTCGTGGACTACATTTTTATTACTAAAATAAGGGCTGTTAAGTTGACAAATAAATTTCACAGAAATAGTTCAAACATTTCCAATTGTTGAATTTGTCGTAACAAAAACAACCAAACGATGTCTCTATACAATCACGGTGAAACAAGTAATTTATTAACAAAACATGTTAACATTCGTCCTTTAAGCTATGGTCATGTCCGAGTTATTTACGGTCTCTTGTGGTCAGGCAATTAACCTTTGGCACGACATCAAACAAAGCCTTTGTATTGAATCAATGGGTCAACCTTGACTCCTGAACGACGAAAACATGATTGGATTCAAAAGTTTTACTTACCACTTTCACTCATGTATAGTATAAAAAAATATACTCGATTTAAATCAAAACAAAACATCAACCGTAGTTTGTTAATAGTATTGAAGAATTTAGTAATAAAATTGTTTATTTAATTAATTGTAAACAATATTTTATTTCGTCAGTTCTTAATTAAGTTCTCTTAGCGAAATGTTTATTGGAACGTTCAAAAGTTAACGAAACAGCATTATTTAATCTGTTCTGTTAGTTGAATCTCACGACCTTGACAGGTTGAGGAGGTCAAGTGGCCATTTAGAAACGTGCAATAAATAGAAAAGTGGACATTTCGTTATATTCGTAAGGCTTTTAAGTAATAGGGTGTATATAGGGTGTTTCTCACAGGCTCCAGAGGGATTAGGAAAAGTATTAAATTTTTTTATTAGAATAATGAAACTTTAAAGCTATACCTGAGATCACATGATTGCTTTGATGTTAGGATAGCGTTGCCATTCCATTGCTCGTGTTGTGGTTTTGTTTCGCAAAATTTTGGTTTCGCAGATTCAGAAACGTTGCTCGTTATATCGTATTTTATCGATACGTGCAAGTTGCCTCGGCTATGTTCATTTAATTTGTTGCTGGTACATAACAAGATATCTAGTGTATAAAAACACTGACCCGACATGAATAATGTGCAGACATTCATAGGACTCATTGATAATATGTAGAACTTCACTTCCATTAACCTGTGACATACTCTCTTTGAAACACAACTCATAAGCCCCTGTTTCGATCGCAATCGGTCAATCGAAGACCGTTTCATCATATGCAATCAAACGACGAATTACGGAACACATGAGTTAGTCAACAATCGCTCAGTAAACGCATGAGTTCAGCTGTCTCATGTTTGTTAGTGGTTAAATAGTTTTGGTTAGTGTTAAGTAGCTTAAACTCAAACATTTTTTATATAAATTAATTAAAACTGAAATTATAGTCTCTTAATTGTATCAACGTTTACAAATGAAAAAGATAACATAGTATTATCATCTGTTTTTCTTTCGCCTGACCGTACCGTACGTACAATACTATCCAGAACAAGGAACTAGATGATTAAAAAATAATCATTAGTTATAGTAAACATTCATAAAAATTTTGAAATTGTTATATTGTCTTTAAGTCCTATTTAGTCGGTGGTGAATTCTGAAAGCATATTGTAAAGAATTCTGTATAGTTTACATGGTATATAATTTGACATTTAACATCTTTAAACTGTTCTAAAAGTGACTGGGTTTTGTGAGTCAGAAACCTATATAATTTAAATTGCATTATAAACGTATCTAAACAGTTTTAAGTTCTCTCACACAAAATCTATCGTCTAAGTATACGATGATGTACGAAATTCTCGGTTTTTGCCTCAATGATTGACTGTCAAAAGTGTTACAAACCACACAGCAGTGGGGTGTGTATTGTAAAACTGCTGAGAATATCATTTGCCTATGCCAACCGTAGAAGTAATATGCAAGAAGCTGAAGGACGAATGGCGCAAGTCTTAGACGTCGCAAATTACCTACCAACTCGGAAGATTGCTCACTTACTATTGTTACACTAGTTCATTGAAACAATTTTGTTTGCTTCATTATTGATATCCAACTTAATTGATTTTGTAACGCCCTTGTACTATAGAGCTCACAAGTATCATATAACAAGATACGACAATATACAAATTTTAATCGATGAAATACAAAATGTACATATAAAAAAACATCAATAATTTATAACATAGAAATACCACTTTTGATATATAAATAAAACATGTGAACTTTTCCTACACAGTGTCTAAAACTTTAAGAAATATTTATATAACTATATATATTATATGAGTGTATTTATAACAATATCAATTCTAAATTAGTTTTCGCAATTATCAATAATAGTTGTTCTTTTAATTCCAGCTGAAAACTTCATTAAATGTAAAAGGAATGACGGGACACTCAACGATTGTCTCAAAGGCGCTGTTCCAGACGCTCTTAGAAAGATGATTGAAGGTGGGTTTCTGTAAGATTGTAGATAAAAACTCTTTAAAATGAATCTCTTCTAATTACTGTTTGGAGATATTATGATATGTTACGATAAGATATGGTTAATTTTGATAAAGTTTAAAACTCAAATTGTAAACGTTATTTTTCGTTTAGTACCTTTAATAAGTCAAATGCATATTATTGAATTTAATTAAATGAGACGACATTAACAGGAAATACTTCCGATATAGGCCGTTTATTTTCTTCAGAATTTCAAATAAAAAGCTTTTAATTTTGCACAAAAACAATCTTGACTTAGTTTTTATTTACGAAAATATAAATAAAGTTCTTACTACTTAGCTTAGTTTAGCTTAGAGTAACTAAAAGCTAGCACAAAGCGATCTACGTAATTCAACTGCAAGTGTAACATACGTTATCATACGTAATAGTAACCACAAAGAGTATAGAAACCCAACACAACTTGTTTACGTAAAAAATGTGGTCACTTTTAAAAAGAAATAACAACATTCTTTGTCTATGAAAATATAATATAATAGCACTAGTAATCCTTAAAGCTGCAACAAATAGGAGTGTATACTTATTTTGATGTGATTTTTTTTTACTTGATATTTTATTTTTGAATAAACAGTCCATCCTAGTCGGATAATGACGAAAAATATAAAAAGCAGCTGCAAAAAATATAAAATTTCCGTGTTATCCTTACAATTTAAAATGACATTAAGAATAAATTATTTTCTTTAAAAGGACATCCACGGAAATATCTTGAACATGTAAAATCTTAAACGTGTACGAATATAAATAACGGAGGTGACTATAATTAATTAACGATGCGTCTGTCTGTTTATCTTTCGTTTTATAATAATGGTCAGCTTTTTTATACCTGACGTGTAAACCTGGTTCAGTATTCTATAATCTTCTTAAAAATTTATGAGCATTTTGATCGGGAATTTCCATTTGGGAAATTCATACGATTGACGTGACAGCGTGATATGGAAAATTAATCATTAAAATGAAGCCTTCTTGAGACAGTAATAACAAGATATTAACTTCTGTTTAATTGATGAAAATATATTACGATATTCGCCCGAAAATCTGTACTCTGAATATATTTTAAGGAACAACTTAATTTATTAAGGGGTTGAGCAACTTAGTTTATTAAGAAAGAGGAGCTTGGACGTTGAAGGTGAATGTTTATCGTACGTTAAATAGAATCCCCTCAAACCTACACCTGGGTCGCAAGTCTCAAGCACTGCTAAAATCCTCTTTGCAACACGTTCAACCCAGCACCCGCACGGTGAATCCTAAAATACTGAGCAGTTTCGTCTAATGTGTTCTCAAGCATATTGTTTTTCAAAGGTATCCCAGCTCTGTCAGTGCCACCCCTGGAACCTCTGTTTGTGTCTGGTATGAACATCGAATCCGGAGCCGGCCCTGTCACCATCACTCAAAACTATCGCAACATCAAACTACACGGACTCACTGACTCCATACTTACCACTTATAAGTTAGTATAAATCATCATCAAATTACAAATAAAATTAATTTTTTTATCTTAACTATGCCTCTGATGTGTTTAATTGCAGTAATTGATGTACTCGTAAAATATAATAATCAAGTCCTTACCATCCACTTATTCCACTTACCACCATCTTTTTGTAGGAAGTTAGTACACCCGATTTTTAAATCTAGGATTACTATTAAACATTACGTTAAATTAATATTTTAAATTATATATGTGAAGTTTCTTACTCCGTTTAGCAATGAATAGATTTTAATAGGACGTTATCAATTCTTAGAGCTGATCTCAAACATCATCGCTTAAGGACCGACTCTCTGACGCCAAAAATGGAGTTTATAGCGGACTATGTCATGAAAGGCAGAATTCTTGTTTTGCCTATACAAGGAAAAGGAGTCGCAAATATTACTATGGGTGAGTAAAAACGCCATCTACTGGATGTCTCAATCAGTGATATTATTAAATTAACAACAGCGCCCTCTATCATCAAGTAGTGAAGTACATATAAAATATTAAAATACGATAACAGAGGGTTGAACTAATGAACTATTTTCGATCTAATAATTAGAAACGTGATTTTTTATTATTTATATTCTGAAATGTCTGGCTTTGATATCTTAAAATTAAATATCAAATGGAGAATTTTGATATCACAAATTTAAATGCTCATCGGTATTGATCTTTCATTTAATGAAAACTTTCAATTAAACTTTGCTCCTTAGTGAATCTCGTTGTAAAGCACGATCTGATCGGCGAGCCGGTTGTCAAGGACGGGCAGACCTTCATGCACATCAAGGACTACAGAGTCAAGTTCATCCCGGAGAAGGTAAACCTTCACTTCTCCAACCTCTTCAACGGTGACAAGAGACTTGGAGACCAGATGAACATGTAAGTTGAATATTAAATACTAGATAGTGTACTTATGGTAAGTATAATATCATAATCACTGATGAAGGTGAGATTAATAACACATTTTTGACATTGACTTCATCCGCGGCGCGTTTTTAGTTAGTCATAGAGAAATGTGTCTACTAAATCAATAGAAAGCCGATCAACTTACAGCGACATCTATAGTATATAACGTGGAAACTCACACCCAAATGCAAAATACAGCTTTTATGCTTTCATACAACGGGAATTCGACGTAATCTTACTCTAACGTCAATTTTTATTACTATAAAGGTTCATCAATAACAGTGAAGCAGTTTTTGGGTGAAAGAACAACAAACGGATGTATCGATTTACAAACAGTACATACGTAAATTTGCATTTAAAATATAATGTTTTTTGTCAGTGAAATTTATATTATTATGCATTATTTTTTCTCTACTAAACTCATAAAGCCTGTTAGTAAAACATTTCAGAACCCGACTGTGTGTTTTGTACAAAAAAAAAATATGGCTGCAACAATTCTTTGAGTTTTACTTACGTTATAGTTGTTCTGATTTTTATAAATGTATGTAACCATTATGATATTTACACCTTATAAATTTTAGATTCCTCAACGAGAACTCTGATTTAGTCTTCAATGAATTAAAAGAATCGTATGAGAAAAGTCTCAGCTCCGTATTCCAAGACGTCACCAACAAAATCTTCGACAAAGTACCGATGAACAAAATCTTTGTTGAAAATTAATTATCTGTGATCCCAATAGTTATATATAGGTTAAGAATAGTAATTGTAACAAAGGAGTAGCTGTATACGGGAATAATTACCGTTAGATTATATGGATACCGCTTTAATTATCATTAATTAATCTACGCAATAAAATATCTTTAAAAAATATATATTGTAGTTTCGTTTTAATATCCACAAAACAGAAAAAAAAAAATTACCTCATTTCTGTCACTTTAAGTTACGCTATTGCAGGGAATTTAAATAATGTAAGCGTTATCATGTTTCTTGTAAGTAAAGTTTCGTTTTGCTGGCGATCTCTCATTCAATTCAATATCCGGAACTTTTTGTGAATCTAAAGCTCGTCTCGCATTATTCAGACAGACGGATTTGCAGAACGCTTCGTTTATTATGACCACTGAAAGATAAAACCTATCTATTATTACTGACACTATCAAACGCATGTGATAATTTATAGAAAACAGAGATTATATAAATAATACTATATAAATAACAAACATACATATCCCCACTAGGAGTAAGTAAATAATCATTCCCAACAACACACCATCCCACTCCATTTTTGATCTGGAATATAATCACTTTAAATATATAACCACGAAATTTTATTTATAATCCCAAAACATAATAATTTTAAACCCAAATCATTGATAACAAGTTTTAATGAAAGATCATTAAAACGTGAGAGATTTGAAAGATAACGACTTATTTTTAAGCTATGGAATATTTTGTGAATGTCAATATTTTTTTATTAAACGAATTATAATCTTGAGTGCTGTGTGAAATCGTTATATTTACCAACCTTTAGCAAGTCTTTCAATCGTTATATTTTGAATGAATTCCGCCACAGACAGATGTGTATGTAGTTAATAATGGGATGAGCAAAAACTACCTTTAAGATACCCGCTACAAACGACTTGGAGGTCATTTTACACAGGTTCTAGATATGTACTTATTTTGTTTAATTTTCAGACATGTTTGAGTTATTGTTTCATAACTGTTATTTGACGTTGTCAATTTTTCTTCTCTGATACTTAATTTCTTTTTAATGTCGATAATTGTAAATAAAATATAATATATAATAAATTTAAAAAAAAATGTGTATCATGTGATTTCATTATAATTTTTAAGACGATTTTTATTGGATGTTTGAAATTTAAACTTTACATGATAAAGGTTTGTACACACCACACCGGATGTTATAAAACGTTTGCAGCCGTGTATGGAAGGTGCTTAAGGGTGTGAAATAAAAGATAATTACGTTTATTAATGTTATATTCAGTGAATAACAATCTATGGCATAGTCACTGGTAACGTACGGAGAAAAACTTAAGAGCTATCTTAGCCTCATACTTAGCTAAGCATCGCATTGATCTAATATTATAGTCTCGTGTTAACGAATGTTCTTATAAAAGACTAAAATATTAGCAAAGTCAAGCGAATTAGATAAATATTTTTAGATGTCAAAGGTGTTTAATAAATTAATTATAAAACGTTTAGGTTCAATGAAGACGCAACTGTCCCCTGACCTAAAAATATTCATCGTACTTATTTAGCAAATATTACAAATGTAATTTTTTTTTAATATTCGTTAAATATTCTATGCACGGACAGAGCTTTATAAAGTGCAGAGAATTCTAAGCATTTGCAATTAACAGCATAGTTTTTGAGACGAGATTTTCTCATAATAATAAAATTTATGTTAAAATCTTATTGCGTGAATACGATTTTTATGTCCATTCCAAGTCGCTTCGAACACCAATTTAATGTTTAATTAAATTATTTATTTATGATGTGCGAAACAGCTATTATTTGGACGGGTCTAATATAATGTGAAAAATATTATTACATTCTATGGTACCAAAATATCGTTTTCTCTATATATAAAGATACTTAATTATGTTTGCCAGCTTGTTCTACCCAATTTATAAGCTCCATCCAAAATAACTTACAGAAAATGAGATTACTGAAAATAAAATCATTGCCAAAACTCCCAGCGCTATTGAATTTATTGCTCGTAATTTATTCGTACCGGGATTAAATAAAACTTAACTTACTTAAATTAACTTGTCAGAAATAAAACCTAAGCTGATTATTAATTATTATAGAATTTTTTTATCATTTTTTGTTTTATTGTTTCGTAAATTATAAAAAATCTAACTAAATAACCAAGTAATAAGTAGCACCATCTAGCTTTCTTTGTTAACTTGTCCTGTGACATTATTAACATAAAGTCACCCATGTATTTTTTAAGTCATAATGATAAACTATCCTCGTCATTGTTAGTATAAATCTACTCTAATTATAATCATATTAATTTTTATTTGAGTAATATTACCATTAACGAATCTATTTGATAAAGATATGACAGAGATATATGTATCTGTTATATTATATTTAAATACATCAATAAATGGAAATACTCAAGAGTAAATATATATATATAAAAAAAATCAAAATTTCAGACACTAAGCCAAACTAAGCTCACTAACTCACTAACACTGATTCGAAAGTTCAATTCAGTCTTTGACTCCTGGCCCGTCAAGGGAACTGCGAGGTAGAGGTTGACCGCCGGCAGCCCAGCGACACAGGAGCCGGTATCCTGGATGCACCGGTCCTTGGATCCTTCCTGGGTGCAGCTAATTGCCTAGTGCTTGTAGATCTTTCTAATTTTCCATCAGACATAACCCAAGCCGACGTGAAATCTGCGTAGTCAGAATCTTTTGAACTCGTTCTTGATATCGAGTCCTCGCCTTTAGAATACGACCTAATTATTTCCTTCATCTTCTCCAAAACGGAGGCGTCATCTTTAGCTGTTTCTGCAGAGCGCAAGATCTGTTCGAGCAGAGGACTTAAAGCTTTTTGGTGTGTGGGAGACCTTAAAGTCGCACTACTCGCCCGAAGAGGCGAATTCCGTTTAAAGGCCTCATTTTGTGAAGCTTTTGGCTTCGCTTTTGGAGATTTGTTGGGATTTTCAAAAGTATCCGCTCCGACAGTTGGCCGTGTCTTGACTTTGGCTTGATTTGGAGCTGATCTTCCTCCCCATGTGTTCCGGCTGGTAGGTGGTAATTTTGGTGCCAATTTTGGTGATGATTGGGGATTAGCGATATGCTTGGGACTTGGAGTGTTGCCTCTGCTTGGGGTTCTATTCCTGACTGGTGAGTGAGGTATCCTACTAGCAGGTCTATTTCTGATGGTCTTCGCTGGTGATTGTGTTGATTCTCGTGTCGGTCTTAGGCTCTTGCTCGGTGAGTCGTTGTTCTCGTGTACTACTATACATTCAGGACTGGCTCTGTTTGATTTATCTTCTGAGCTGTTCTTCCTGCTGCCGTAGAATGTGTCAGAGAAATCTGTCTTGCGCAATCCAGTGTTGAGGCTGACGTAGTCATCAACTCGTTCGTTTTTATCTATTTGACAGCCGTCCTCGTCGAGACGCTCTGAAATATAAAAAAGAATTTGTCATACTAAACCATAAAAGTCTTGAATCTCTTGTATTTTCTAAAAATAACGCCACATAATAAATTATGTTACAAATACATTTTGACTTTAAAAAGATACGTTACAATATAATCATCATAACCACATCGGCATTTATCTTCAGATAAACAACATCAACAACAGCGTATATGAATAGTGAACGAGAATTGTGTAGTTATGGTAATATACAGAGTTCCGGGTCCGACATAACATAACCTATTGCCTTTTTTGTCGCCGTCTGATCTATAGTATCGTGTGCAAAGTGTTGACAATATACCTTCAAGGAATATGGTCATAATTCATACATATTAAGATTATAAAGATTTTTTATTTGTCTACATTATGTGGCAGTGAAAGGAATGTTGTACATTACTAAAAGAATTTTTTCGCACGGGCTAGTTAACAACATGTCTAACATAAAGTCACATTCGCACTAATCAATTCTATTTTTATCTTTTGAAAGTTTAGACCCTTTTTGGTGTCGAGGTACGGCCGAGTTATGGCTTAAATGGAAACAAACTGCAACTCGTATTTATTGAAACGTTTTGCTTTTATTCTGCTCCAAATATAATTAGACGCCATCTTAACTATACTTAATGGTTTATTACGGTCGTCTTGAAAGACTCCCGCTAAGATATAAAGTTATTTTAAAAATTTCAAAAGCCATAGCTGCCTTTGCTTTTCTTTGTAACGAAATTTACTTACAGTTATACTTAAAGTTATTTAAGAAACGTACTATATCAAATACTTTCAATAGATTTGAAAATATGACACTGGGTAATAATATAAGGCGGAAGAAAGTAATTATTTAAAGTTTTATTGGGCTTGAAAGGGGCTTTTTAAGTTTTTATGATAGTCTGAGATATTATTTATTTAATTTAAACGAAAACGAGAAAACCAGTTGTGACTCTTAATTTCTACGAAAAACTATTTAATTTACAAAAAAAAATTCCAATTCAAAGAAATTTGTGAACAAACGAAATAGCAGCCGCAGGCGACTGTTTCTTCTAATATTATGAATAAGCAAGACTTTCTGTGAAATGCGCTTTTAAAATAACTCCGTTTCTCCCCACAAGCTGTTTTCAAATACTCTCACGTCTGAACGAGTTAAACACTGAGCTGGTGATTTTGATGATTTTGAACCCTAATAGAACAACCGTAGGGATGACGTTTATAATATTGTCGTTACTAAAATGGTAGCCCATTGTTCTTATCAAGGACATAAGTATCGCTTTTGGTTGCCTTTCACTTGCTGATTGATTTTCTGTTTAGAAACAACTATACCATCTCAACACATGCATAGCATTTTGTATTATTAATATTTTTACTTCAATCATTTTATATCCTTTAAAAGAGAACGAAATTGTTATCCAGTCCGTACCGTATGATTGATATATGTCAAATATGTATTAATTTATTCCTAATATGTCGTAATATCAAAGTGAAAACGAATTAATTATATTCCATTATTGTTGTGTGTTAATGAGCGGCCTCGATTATACATTGTACAGACATTTGCCATCGAACTGTCAAATGATATGTCGACATATATGAATACATATTTGATGACGGTGAATTAATAACAAGAATTCGTACTTTATTAGAGTCCTAACAATTTGTGTCTGCTAGGAATATATTTTAGAAATTTTTTCGTGGTTTTTGGACATATTTTACAAATTATATTTTAATACAAGATGCCGTTAAAAACTAATATTTTTTATTTTGCCACTTTGGTGTCCATATTCCTTGAATTTAATGTTAATTTCAACAATATCACAAATATTAACTGTGCGTTTTGACTTATGTACGTGTCACAAGTTTTACCTATATTGGACCTTACCTTTTATCGAGTTCGTAGCTTTACCATAATATATATAGATTATAATTTTTAAGACCAGCACTGAATGTAGGGAACACTAGTTTAAATAATTTGGTATACTAATCATAAAATGACAAACATCTAAATTTGTTTGTTATAGTATGAAAGGTGAAACTAATATGTTTGTACTTATTTTCACTTTTATGCCAGGCAATAAGGAAGTAGTAGAAGCTTATTAGCGTAGTAGCTTACCACTAAAATCAGCGTCATCCATGGAATTCTGACTGTGCAGTGAGTATCGATTTGCTGTTTTGTTTGATGGCGACCCTTGAGTAGAGCCGGCGACGACTCCCAGGCTTCTATAACCTTCGTCAGAGACCTCGGATCCGTTGTCTGAAGCGCTTTCAGCTGCCGGAGCAGGAGACAGGGGTCGCGGACTTTTATTTCTAACGCCATGAGGCGTAGGCACCAGATGGTTTGTGGTCACGATTTTAGTTCTTCTATCTGGAGAGGAAGAATGCCGGCCTGGGCTATTGTTTCTTTGCAGAATCTTTCTATTTGGAGAGGCAGCACGGTCCATAGCTCCCAAATATGGTAAACTTGTAGGAGCGTCCAATTTGCAATTAGACTGGTAGTGACCAGCTCTAGGATCGTCACTGTATAACTTGGAAGAATATTGAAGCGACATCGGCTCATAATTCTTTGTTTCTTTATAATCTTTGCTATTTATCTGGGATGCTTGGCTAGGGTCTGAACGTTCGTATGTGACAGTGGCTCCAGCAAGATCCTGCTTAGGTCTAGCCAAGCGGGCTGAGAGGGATGTCCTATGCTGAGCACGGCAGCGGCAAGGGTCATGCTTGTCCAGATAGTGGGCCAGTGTATCCCAGCCACCACCAACGCGAACCATGACATGGGAGCGTAAAATCTGAAACAATTAGCGGTATTTACATTTACTTAAAGTGTGGATACCGACAATCGTCATACAAAATTTATAAACACTAGTATTTCCTAAAGAAATTCACAGATCTTAAGCCATTTGATATGTCAGGTAATAAAGGCGCTATAGCCAGCACGTGGCTATTATATAATTGGTTCTGCCCATTTCAGTCGCATCTAAATCAGAGCGAACCATTTGTAACGATGACTCACTCTGCAAATCCATATTTGGTAAAATCGATATCGCTTTGACCTTTATTAACGCCCAGCGGAATTCGCGATGCCTCAGTTTTGCGTCTTGAGATATTACTATTGAGGAATAACCTTAAACCGCTTAGTCATAGATCACCTGCGTTAAATTATACACTGATTCCGAATGGGCTTTAACAAAAATTTTTAGGCTATAACTTTGTATAGATTTTTTTTCAAAGCCCAAACATACAATAGTACTTAAATTGTGTTGTTCAATCTATATTTAGAGTAACAAGGTCCTGATCAAACGAGGTCAACAAACACCAAAATGCTATGGATAATAAGGACGATATAATTTTCCATTTGACCGAATTTATGTTAAACAAATCAAGATAATTATATCTTCACTACTAATCTAAATTAATAAGACAATAATTCATAATGTAATATAGACCAAAACAAATAAATTTAAATCCGAGATATCAGTTTATTTAATGAAAATAGGGCCCATTTTACAATTACAACGGTTGAAGTCTATCACATGCAGTTTATAAATGGATGTCTTATTTACGTAATTAAATTAAATTGTATGAATCACACATCTTATTCTAGAATCTAGAATAACTAGTTAAATAAATAAAGCAATTCATCAATGTCACATTGTCTTCCTGTTAACCTTTACGTGTGCGAGCATAATGTTTGTAAACAGTATGTTTGATTGAAATAAAATAATCGTAAACAGTTTATTACAAAAAATATATATATCATTTTGATTCTTAACAAAAAATATCGCAACTGATATATAAGAAATTCACTTACCCTGACGAAAATCAGAAGTCTCGTATCTCCGATTCTGTATTTGCCCTCGGAGACTCTCACCATAGGAAACTGAGTGGGGCAGGAACACCTCTCAACCAAATCTCTTACTCTCTCGTCAAGACTCCTCAAGTCATTTGTCACCAGCTGCGGCTGAGGGCCGGAGGGTACAAGGCCTAGGGCTGAATCATCTGGTCTTAATTCTTCCCCGGCCAATTCTCTTTCAATTTGTTTCTCCATTTGTACGAGGAGAGGAGCTGGCATTCCAAGAACAGCTCCCTTTCTGGCTACTTCTAAAAGGCATAGAACGACGTGCTTTTCGTTTTTACGGAGACATAGATCATCGGTTTCGAATAAAAGGCACTCCAAAATACCGAGTGCCCTGCGACACCAGTCAATAAAGTTGGATAAATTATCTCTTGCAAAAAAGGTTCCTGCTTTAGCAGCAGGGAGCATGTTGACTGGTGGTCTAGAACGCAGCGCCTTCGCTAGGGTCAAGGCATCATCAGATTCAGGAGCAGGTGCGTCAAGGATGAGTCTAGCTGATTCGCGTACAGCGTTAGCGTGCTGCAAAGAAAAGAAAAAATATTTATCGTGTTATAAACTTTACAAATTTTTTGAATGGAAGTTACCATACTACTAATATAAAATCAATAATCTTTTGTAAAAAATACAGTTGTCTATTATGCGTTATTAGAAACACGACCCTGAGGTTGGTACAAGTGGAAAAATTGAAATCAATTCTCAAATTATGGCGCCACAAGGCCCGTTTACTGCCATATAGGAGACTGGTAATGAATCACCAAATTTGGTATCACTTTAACGAAGTTTTTTTAGACCTTATTTCATATAACTTTCCAGTGTAGACCGCACCGTGTTATTTACTTCCGAATTTGGTTGTGTATCATGGTTTCGTCAACTAATAATATGCTATTTCGATAAACTGTCTAAGAACATTTTAATTTAACATTGAGATTAATGGTAGGAGTCATGATTGAAAGGGAAAATTTACCGATTGGTCTCTTATGTTCACAGGTAATGGAAATTCTTAATCGTTTTACAAACAATAATAATGAAGACTTGTTTTTATTCTGGATCTCAAATCGTTGTACTATTTTTTAAGAAATAGGATATTAAAGAATTTGCTATTTATAAGTTATACATATTTATATTTCATAATAACTTATTTCAATTGCCATAATGGTGAAACGTCTCAAAAACGTAATAGTCGCAATGTATATAAATAATTGATGCAGACAAGAAACAAATAAAACGACTCGCTTTCAAAATAGACTTGCTAATTGAGTCATTTAGATCAAAAAGGACAGACATTTGGAATTGCAAAATACTTTGTCTCCTTACAAATCAAGAAAACAAAGGTTCTTTCAACACAGTTTCTTGAACCGCTTTGCCTTCATGCTTTCCTGTTTTCACGTGGAATTTAGACGAGCTCCTCTAAATAGCAGAAGCTTCTGAAGTTAAAAACTTTTATTCGCACTTTTCATATTCGTTCATACATTCACTATAGAAATTCTGAGGTACATTCTGTAATAATAGTGTTTGCAAGTACTCGTTTTATATTTTTAGACGCGAGAAATATTATTCTCTCCATGCATTAAATCTTTCTTAATTCACTCATTAAACCCGAAGCCTAAATGTCCTCCGCGATAAAGCAGTACTGATGTTTGAACAAACAACCGATGTAATAACATAAACATACAATACACACAAATTATATACATACAAGTTACAAAGCATGGAATTATCAACCATTAACATTTATGAGGTTTCTGTAATTGTGCGACCTATTTGCTTTTAAATGTGAAAAAGAGATTATAGTCTACAACAATGGCCACCGTTCGGGTATAATGTATGGAAAATTAAAATTTTGAAATATAAGAGACACGTTCATTGCGACTTATGACATAAAAACGTAGTCATATTTTCGATACTACGTTTTTATTGTGTTACCATAAAATTGTCACTATACATAATAATTTTTGCATCGTTAAGTTTTTTAATTTAAAACTATTTTTTTTTTTTACAAAATAATGATGAGTTATAATTATATTATCTATTGTTAAGAAGTTTATTATTGATATAATAATCATGTTTTAATTACTTTAATTTTTTTAATTACTCTAAATGTCGATAATGCTCTTGCAAAAAGACATAGTCATTCTTTATAGAACGATAAAATTTTAATTAATGCTCACGTTCTTTAAACATTATACTGTCGAACTTAATAAAATTCAAATATTTATTTATGTCATCATAAGTTTAAATGACGTCATTATTCAGATTCTGATTTCGGAACTGTTCTTATTACTTGAAGCCTGTTATATATAGATAAAATGTAGCATTATTATAAGACCTTTACCTAAATATTAAGATTATATGAGATTGTTTACGTAAAAGGAGATTAATGAAACATTCTAAGTGGTAACGTGATTGAATATTCAAAGGCAATTACAGATAACGGACTTAGCTTCTTAACTTATCACCGTATATGGTCAGGGCATTAGATAAATGGTGGTAATTACGCTATGCTCGGTTTCATTTATATCGTACGGAAACAGTTAAATATGTATAAAAATTTATACATAATTCTCAACTGAAGTAAAGAGAAGCTCAATAATAAATTGTTATCGTATACGCAAAACTTTCTGTTGAAATAAATTGTTTTAGCAGTTAAATGGATGTATAATGCGCATCCTAACCATGCTTGAACATATCTGTCCTCGGAAGGGTTGTGAATTGTTCTTGGGATAAAAGGGGAAAATATGTACACTTTCCTTTTGTTCGAACACTGCACAAAAGATTAATTCTAAGCACCAAAAACAGAAAATTCCTTTGTGTGTATTATAATACCTACATTTGTATACTTTATAATATTATATATATGCATAAAAAGTCATAATCAATTAATGTGTACGTAATTTATCGAAATAGGAATTGTATATAAAAATATATCTTTTATTTCTTTAGAATCTTAAACTATCTCTCCTATTTCAATAGTAAATCTCACATTTGTTCCATATATGTAATTTTAAATACTATTTTATACGGAAATTTTAAGAACGAGTCTCCTTGTGTAACCACATCTATTGCAAATGGTAAACATAAAATATGGCTTCTTATCAAGAATACCAGATAAACGTATTATTTTTACATATAAAATAAC